>JAPYYA010003594.1:0-12693 GCA_028533165.1 Leontopithecus rosalia | reverse complement strand
GGCATGTTACATCCAGACCCATTTCACATGCAAGGATACACAAAGACTCAAAACAAAGGGATAGAGAAAGATTTACCAACCAAATGGAGAGCAAAAATAAATAAATAAATAAATAAAAAGCAGGAGTTGCAATTCTCGTATTGGATGAAATAGATTTTAAAGCAACAAAGATACAGTGGTAAAAGGATCAATGCAACAACAAGAGCTAACGATCCTAACACCCAGATACATAGAGACTTAGACTCAATGAGACAGAAAATTAATAAGGATATCAAGGACTCGAACTCAGATCTGGAAAAAGTAAACTTAATAAATATTTATAGAGCTCTCCACTTTAAATACACAAAATATACATTCTTGTCAATACCACATCACACCTACTCATAGGTTCAAACGAAACATTCATTGGTCATTATTAATACCCATTTTTTTCAGAATAAAACAATATTTCCGTTCACCCTCCCTCTTTCTCTTCCTCTTTCTTCCTCTCCTTTACTCATTTTTTTTCTTTCCTTCTCTCCAAAAAAAGAAAGAAAACAACTTGTAAACCTCTAGATCCAGGTCGGCAATGTCTCTCTCATTGCTTGATTTCCTTCCTTCCTTTCCCTCCCTCCCTCCCTCTCTCCCTCCCTCCCTCCCTTCCTTCCTTCCTTCATCCCTTCCTTCCTCCCTCCCTTCCTCCTTCCCTCCCTTCCTGCCTTCCTCCCTTCCACCCCACCCCCGCCAAAAAAAGAGTACATTAAACCTGGCCCACTGGCTGCTTCTCGGGCCACGCCTCCAGGAAAGGGAAACAGAAATAGGGTAAGTGACAATAGCTGGTGACAGCTATTGGGTTCAAGTCCAAGTTTCACAAAAAGGACTGGTATGGGGAAGCAGCGGGAAAGGAAGAAACTGAGCAAAGATTTTCTTCTCAGCCTTCCAGCTCGATGCCTGTCAAATCTCCAGGTGATTCTGGACATAAAGGTACAAGTGAACAGTTGGAAGCTCTTGGTCCTCAACATGCATGTGGCTCTAAGAATGAAGGCAGGCCCAGAATCATGGGGATGTGGTCCCATGCATTCCTCCCTCCATGATGTAGAGGAGGCTCAAGGAGCACAGACAGCGAGGTCTCGATGGGAGCCACCCTGGGCAGAGCCAGCCTGAGCCTGGGTCTCCCTCCCCTCTCTCCCTTGCTGCTCCTCCTGCCTCCACTCCTCTCTCCCTACACTAGGCTGCTGCAGTGGGCTTAGGGCTCTGGGCTCTGGCCCCACTGCCCTTGCTTATGGGGAGGCAGGGCTGGCAGCACAGCAGCCTGAGTGCGAGGGAACATTTGAAGAGTAACAAGATCAGAAGGTCTCAATTTAATACCAATCCTCCATTACAGTGCATTAATATCTAATCATACTGGACTTCAGCCTGAGAGCTGAATACATGATTTCATTTTCAGCAGAGCCGGATACCAATTCTAAGACCAAAGTATCAATAGAAAGGGAAGTTGGTTAGGATGAGGAAATGAGGATCTCTCTCCCCGCATCAGATTCCATTCCCCTAAACTTCTTCAAAATAGTTTGTCATGCTGCTTGAAGGGGAAGTGACAAGGTGGCATTGGAGTGGTCACCACCATGACTGTGCCACATTTGCAATCACTGTGAAACCTCAAAGGAGCTGCCTCAGCTGAGATTTCACAGGGCCAGAAAACCACCAGCATTGTTTAGTTAATGCAAAAGCTTTTATTGGGCTTTATTGATAGCTGCATAAACATTCCAACTCACCAGGTACCCAGAAGCTCTTCTCCAGTAGGCAGTTCTTCCAGGAAAGACAACAGCCCACTAGAGGCCTGGCAGCCCACCCACTCCAGAGCCAGGGCTGGGCACTGAGAGGAAGGTGTCTGAACAGGAATAGTGAATGTCAAAAAATAAATGTGGTCTTTGCTTTGAGAGCTTAATAAAATCAAAATCCCCACACAGGACTGAAGTCCCAACCCCTCCATACTGGTTCTGACTGGACGAACTATTATCCTCTCCTGAGTGCACTTTCCTCATTTAAGCAATGTTGACAGAAATAACACCGCTCACCTGCTTGCAGAAACGCATCTAGAATGAGGTCCCAATGATGTCCAATTGTAAATATGTAACTATGCACATATGTGTTACTTTGAAATTTTTATTTTTTATTTAATAAAAATTTTTGCCTGGGTAACAAGAGCAAAACTCCATCTAAAAAAATGTTTTTAAACTTACTTTTTAAATTTTTTGTTTATTTGCTCCCATGCACACATGTGCAGAACTATACACATATGTATCAAAACAGAGATGGCTATAAGAATGTTTGCCAAAATGTTGATCCAGATTTTAGCTTTGGATGAAAGAATTTCAAGACACATTTGGTTTACTTTGGTGTTTTTCTGTACTGTTTGAACTTGGTACAATGTATAATACATGTAAGCATTAAACAAAAGTACCGATCTTGCCTATTATCCAAGGATTTAATAATACAGATCACACGGCATGGAGCTAGTGAGAATGGCAGCACTGTATTATTATGCAAAGTATTCCAGCAGAGAGGATCATGGGTGACAGTCAAGACAGCAGGCTTCACTCCTGGTCTTTCAGGACTAGGGGCAATGTGGCACAGGGGTGGAGAGCATGAGCCCTGTACCCGGGCTGCCAGTGACTGAACCTTTATCTTGTACTTTTAACAGTTCTAGGACCTTAAGCAAGTTGCTTAACCTCTCTAGGTCACAGGCTCTTGATCTGTAAAATGGGAATGACAGGAATAACTACCTCAAATTTTTTGTAAAGATTAAGTACATTAACAAATGTAAAACATCTAGAAAGGTACTGGCATATATTAAGTACTAAAAAAATTAGTTGATATTGTTATTACCACTATAATTACATTCAGCTAATGAGCCTGGACAAGATACACTGGGTTCCTGGGCCTCATCTGTGAGTTGTCAAGTTTGACAGTGTATGATTCAATGACTAAGTTCCAGGGGCACCCAAGGCGACTCCCATCAGCAGCCATGTCTTGGAGGCAGACAAGCAGCTGGGCTTTGGAAGAATTAAACAAGTATTTTTTTGAATACATTCTTGAGCTTGGCACCTGCTGGGTGTTATGGAGGACACAGGCAAGATGTAGTGCCCTTTCCTTAAGCAGTCTGTGATCGCACCAGGGAGATGAGATATCCTTCCACAGACTCATTAGAGAACAAGGCAAACACTACAGTGGTCCCAGCTTACAAACCCGTGCTGTTCCAAACTCGCCTTGTCATTGGTTGTCTGATGCTTAGAAACCGTTTTTCCACAGAATAAAGCTATACATTTTGAGAGGGTGCCCAAGCTCACC
This sequence comes from Leontopithecus rosalia, assembly GCA_028533165.1. NCBI lineage: Eukaryota > Metazoa > Chordata > Mammalia > Primates > Cebidae > Leontopithecus > Leontopithecus rosalia. The sequence continues at coordinate 9,366 of JAPYYA010003594.1, read as the reverse complement.
CAAAAAAACTCAATTTAACCCATAATGAAGCTAAAATACTATGCATATGAAGTTTAAAAGGAAAAAAAAGCCAGGCGTGATGGTTCACGCCTATAATCCCAGCACTTTGGGAGGCCGAGGCAGGCAGATCACGAGGTCAAGAGATTGAGACCATCCTAGCCAACATGGTAAAACCCTATCTCTACTAAAAATACAAAAAATTAGCTGGGTGTGGTGGCATGTGCCTGTAGTCCCAGCTACTTGAGAGGCTGAGGCAGGAGAATTGCTTGAACCAGGGAGGCAAAGGTTGCAGTGAACCAAGATGGTGCCACTGCAATCCAGACTGGCGCCTGGAGACGGAGCAAAACTGTCTCAAAAAAAAAAAAAAAGAAAGAAAAGAGATGTTGTAGCCAGAGTAGTAATTAAGCAAAACCCAGAAAAACAAGGGATTTAAAACAATCCTTCTAAAGCTGCTGCTTGAGGAATGAGGATTCAATTCTGTAATGCAAATGAAATCATGGGGATATAGCTGGAACATGGTAGGTGGTCTGTTAATAAGGAAAGTTAAAAAATGGACCAAGTTTGTCATCCTAAAAGCCTTTTCCATCCACAGACCGCTGGGTGGTTTACAAAGTATCTTAGAGTCGTGATCTATCTCATTTTGTTCCTGACACAATCTTTTAGGTAAGGAGCCAGCCAATCTGAATTCCATTTCAGAGGCGAGGAAACTGAGGCAAATCTATGGGACATCTTAGAGAGCTGTCAGGATACAGTCAGCAACAGAAGCCAGATTTAATGACTATTAGTCTAGGTTCTTTTTTTTTTTTTTGAGACGGATTTTCGCTCTCATTACCAGGCTGGAGTGCAATGGCGTGATCTCGGCTCACCGCAACCTCTGCCTCCTGAGTTCAGGCAATTCTCCTGCCTCAGCCTCCCGAGTAGCTGGGATTACAGGTGCACGCCACCATGCCCAGCTAATTTTTTTTTTTTTGTATTTTGAGTAGAGACGGGGTTTCACCATGTTGACCAGGATGGTCTCGATCTCTTGACCTTGTGATCCACCTGCCTCGGCCTCCCAAAGTGCTGGGATTACAGGCTTGAGCCACCGCGCCCGGCCCTAGTGTAGGTTCTTTCCACCGGGCAAGATGAAGACCTTTCAAATAATTTAGAGGCCAAGGTACTGACTAGTCACTGTCCCCTGGGTTTTATTTTCCTGGCTCCCAGATAGTACTGACACCTCACTTACATGTCTATGTCATGACTCCAGGGCCAGAAATCACAGTGGCCAGAACCACTGTATGGATCATACACACAAGTGGATCATAAGGTGGCCTCAGGTAAGTGACAGTCCGCTGAGGTCTCTGTTTCCTGTGTGAGGTAGGAGTGACAGCAGTGCAGTATTTACCATTTGGGGTTGTGAGGACTCAAGGAGAAAACACAAACAGCATGGCACATGGTGAAAGCAAATTAACTGTTGGCCATTACTCTCACATCACATTCACACATATGGCAAACTGGAAAGAAGAGAGGCTCAGCAGTTGCTCTCTCTACAAAAAGATCAGTATGGAGAAAGATCTAAGACAGAAGGCTGTGCTCAAAAGCAAGTTAGAGGACAAGATGCACAATATGGGATTATACACACTAAACTGTATGCATGACTCAGGAAAAATACAGGTCTGTGAAATACTGGGAAATATTCTGGTAGGATGGATGCTAAATTCATGACAGTGACTATCTCTGTGGAGGGGGTGAGGACTGGGACTGCTGATGGGGAACAAAGGCGATTTCAACATTAACTAGAATGTTTCATTTCTTTGATAAAAATAAAAAAGACTTGAAGTATATACAAATAATATTACATATGGTCAATTCTGGGGATAAGTATATTGTGAGCAAATGTTATATTACGTTTGTTATGTTATGTATTTTAAATATTTCTTGAAATAAATAAAGAGATAGAAGAGGACAAAGGGATTAAAATTGTATCTGTGTCCATGTGGGCAGGAATTTGCCAGAGACAGAATTAGCTAAATTGCAAACATAAAAATTAGGGGAAAAAGTGGAGTTGGTCCTGTAGTAGCAGTGTGGATTTGGCAGGTGGTGCTGCTGGCTCCAGCCGGCTGTGTCACCGTTGGAAGGAAGTAGAGGACAGGAGAGCCACTGGGTGGGAGGAATGTGTGGTTGCCATCAGTATGGGCAGGATCTATGTAAGTGGTTCTGGATGATGAGGACACCGCACCAGCCCACCAGTGATGGGGGAAAGGGTGACCATAGCTCAGTGTAGAGCAGCTCTCTGTCCTGAGCCTTGTTCTGCCTTCTCTGGGGATTCAGGATCCAAGGGTGAGGGTGCTTAGTCTTCTTGAATCTGGAAGATTACGTGACTCTACTGCACATGCTGTAAAAAGAATGCACATATCAGAACTTTTCGGCAGCAGACCTGTTGAACACTGGGGAGATGGAGACAGGAAACCATTTGGCCAAGTCCAGACTGGCAGGTAAACACAGCAGACTCAACACATTGGCATAGTCTCTATTCTCTCCACTCAAAGGGCAGTAAAGAAATATATGTTTTCCCATCAAATATATGTGTTATATATTAATTAATACATGCAGACACATGCATGACCACAAAACAAAGAGGAAGGATGAAGAGTTGTGACCACCTTTCTGCATTGGCACCTCAGAGAGATGGCACACAGGAAGCAAGTGATTCACACCACAGAACCCCAGAAAGGCTCAGGTCCTCAAGTCACCAGCTACCTCTAAAAGTGGAGGTGTGCAGGGGACTGAACGAGGAAGACTGGTTGAAAGCAGGAAAAAGGAGCAGATGCACTCCTCAAATCCCTTCCCTTCCTTCCTGCATAGTGGGGACAAGCATTCCTTCACTTTGACAGGAGACACATATTTCTCTCTGGAGACCATGAACAGAGAGGATCTGAACTCTGGGGCCCTAGGCACAGCAGAGAGTAGAATCCCGTAGCAGCTGAGAGCAGAGGAGTTACATGGAAGTCATATCCCAGATGGTAAGACCCCCAGTTCCATTCCCTCCCTTGGCTTTCAGGCCACTGTGATACAGTCTTAAACCTTAGGCAAAAGACTCGAGAGTCCCTTTCAGGAGCCGCTGACCAGTCCAAGAGGAAAGAGGTACAGATACTGAACGACCTTCCTTCTCTCTGTCCCTCTCTCCTTTCTTCCATAAATATTTATTAAGTCCTTACTATGGAATAAGCCCATTTTAGATCCTGAGGATACAGCACACAACAAAGTCCCTGACCTCAAAGAGCTTATGTTCTAGTGAGAAGGAGACAGAAACAACAACAACAACAACAACAAATTAGCAGAGTTAAAAGGGGGCTATGGAGAAACCCAAAACAGTGTTAAGTAGACTGGGAGGAATGCATGGCTTTAGTTAACACGTTTCGGACTCTTTGGAAAGGTGACAAATGAGCTAACACCTACACAGCCGGAAGACAGGGCCATGCAGATCTGAAAGCGCATTCCAGCGAGAAGGCACAGAAAGCACCAGTGTGCTGGGCAGGGGTATCCCAGTGAAACATCTAATCCCTGCCTGATAACACTCAACGAAGCCCACAAACCCATCCATATTCTAGAAGCTTCCCGCCAGCTTTCACAATGCCTAACATTTAAAGGGGAATGGTGGCAAGAAAAGCCTGGGCTGCTGCCCCTAGAATGTAGGCAGGGGTGACCACGGGCTACCACCCTTAAGGCTTGAAGTGGAGGCACAAACAAGGCTCTATTTTAGGGCCTGCCCCGACAGACTGCACACTGTCCTGGAGCCCAGTGGAGCTGGACCTGAGGTCAGGAGAAGCACAGCCTGCTGTCCTCACGGCTTAGATGTGCGGAGGTTATGCACTCAGGGCTGAGGTGCAACCAAGGTGCTGGCTACCACAGCAGGGGCGGAGGTATGAGTACCACAGGCATTTCCCACCTGCAGGCCTAGGCTACTGTCACTGAAGGTGGTACTGCCCTCTCCAGGGAAACGAATGAAAATAAAAACACAACAGACCAAAACCTGTGGGACGCTGCAAAAGCAGTACTCAGAGGGAAGTTTAAAGATTTAAGTGCCTATATCCAAAAAGTAGAAAGTTTCAAATAAACAGTGTAACAATGTACCTCAAGAAACTGGAAGAGCAAGAACAAACCAAACTCCTAAATTAGTAGGAGGAAAAAAAAATAAAGATCAGAGCAGAATTAAGTGAAATAGAGACTAAATAAAAATACAAAGGATCAACAAAATGGAAAATTGGTTCTTAGAAAAGATAAAACAAAATTGATAAACTGCTAGCTAGACTAGCCAAGAAGAGAGAAGACCCAAATTAATAAAATTAGAAATGAAAAAGGAGACATTACAATTGATAACACAGAACTACAAAAGATCATCAGAGACTATTCTGAACAACTATATGGTAACCACCTAGAAAACTTAGAGGAAATGGATAAATTCCAGGAAACATGCAATCTATCAAGACTGAATCAAGAAGGAATAGAAATCCTGAACAGACCAATAATGAGTGTGAAATGGAATCTGTAATAAAAAGTCTCTCAACAAAGAAAAACTCAGGACCTGAGGAATTCACTGCCAAATTCTACCAAACATATAAAGAGGAACTAATACCAATCCTCTTCAAATGATTCTAAAAAATTGGGTGGCACATGCCTGTAGTCCCAGCTACTTGGGAGACTGAGGCAGGAGAATTGTTTGAGTGTGGGAGTTTGACAGTGAGCTATGATTGTGCCACACATGCCAGTCTGGGCAACAGAGCAATACCCTGTCTCTAAAAAAAAAAAAAAAAAAACCCAAAACCAAAAAAACTTCCGAAAGTGAAGAGGACAGAATACTCCCTAACTCATTCTACAAGACCAGCATTACCCTGACACCAAAACCAGACAGGAACACAACAAAAGAAAACTATGGGCCAGTATCTTCAATGAATACAGACACAAAACTTCTCAACAAAATGCTAGCAAACCAAATTTAACAGAACATCAAAAAAATAATATACTATGATCAAGTGGGATCTAACCCAGGGATGCAAGGATGGTTTAACAGACACAAATCAATAAACACAATACATTAGATCAACAAAACAGAGGACAAAAAACATATGATCATTTAAATAGACATAGAAAAAACATTTAATAAAATTCAACATCACTTCATAATAAGAAGTCTCAACAAATTAGCTATATAAGGTATATACCTCAAAATAATAAAGGCCATCTATGACAAACATGTAGCTAACATGGTACTGAATGGGGAAAAGTTGAAATTCTTTTCTGTAAGAACTGGAATAAGACAAGGATGCCCACTTTCACCACTCCTATTCAATACAGTAGTAGAAGTCACAGGCAGGGCAATCGAGCAAGAGAAAGAAATAAAAGGCATCCAAATTGGAAAAGAGGACATCAAACTGTCCCTCTTTGCAGATGCCACCTTATATTTAGAAAGACCAAAGGATTCCACCAAAAACTCTTAGACTTGATAAGCAAATTCAGTCAAGTTGCAGGATACAAGACCATCACACAAAATTCAGTAGCATTTCTATACACCAATAATGAAATAGCCAAGAAAGAAATCAAGAAGGCAATCCCATTTACAATAGCTACCATGGAAAAAAAATACCTAGAAATAAATTTACCCAAGGAGGTGGAAGAGCTCTACCAGGAAAACTACAAAACACTGATGAAAGAAAGTGAAAAGAATACAAACACATGGAAACTGATCTCATCCTCATGGATTAGAATAATTAATATCATTAATGACCATACTTCTTAAAGCAATATACAGATTCAATACAATCCCCATCAAAAATGTCATTTATTTTACAGAAATAGAAAAAAAAATCCTAAAATTCATTTAGAACCAAAAAAGAGCCAGTAGAGCTAAAGCAATCCCAACAAAAAAGGACAAAGCTGGAGGTATCACACTACCTGGCTTCAAAATATATTACAAGGTTATAGTAATCAAAACAGTTGGTATGAGTATGAAAACAGACACAAAAACCAACAGAGTGTACTAGAACACCCAGAAATAAACCTGCATATTTACAGCCAACTGATACATGACAAAGGAACCAAGAACTTACACCAGGGAAAGGACACCCTCTTTAATAAATGGTGCTGGGAAATTTGGATATCCATATGCAAACTGAACTCCTTTCTCTCATCATATTTAAAAATCAATTCAAGATTGATTAAGACTTAAATGTAAGACCTAAAACTATAAAAATGCTAGAAGAAAACATATAGAAAACAGTTCAGGATATTGGTCTAGCCAAATGGGACTATATTGAACATTTATTTACAGCAAAGTAAATAATCTACAGAGTGATAAGGTAATCTGTTGAATGGAAGAAAGTATCTGCAAACTATTTGCCCAACAAGGGACTAATATCCAGAATGTACAAAAAATAAAATCTTATTAAAAAGTGGGCAAAGGACATGAATAGATACTTCTCAAAAGAAGACATGCAAATAGCCAAGAGGTAGATGAAAAATTGCTCAACATCACTAAGCACTGGGAAAATGTAAATAAAAACCACAATGAGATATCATCTTACCCCAGTTAGAATGCTATTATTAAAAAGACAAAAAATAACAGATGTTGGTAAGAATGCAGAGAAAAAGGAACCCTTATATACTGCTGGTGGGAATGTAAATTAAGTTAGTACAGCCACCATGGAAAACACTATTCAGTGGCAATTTCTTAAAAAACTGCAACTATTTTTCAAGGTGAGAAGTTTTCAAAAATCTAAAAATAGAACTAGAAGAAATGAATAAATTCCTGGAAACATACAATCTACCAAATGATCCAGCAATTTCACTTCTGGCTATCTAAGCAAAGGAAAAGAAGTCAGCATTTTCAAAGGGATACCTGAACTCATATGTTAATGTGACACTATTCACAATAGCAGAGATATAGTATCAACCTAAGTGTCTGTCAGTGGATGGAAGGGTAAAGAAAATGTGCTGTATTTACATAATGCAATACTATTTGGTCATAAAAAGTAATGAAATCATGTCATTTGCAGCAACATGGATGAAACTGAAGGTTATTATGTTAAGTGATATAATTCAAGCCCAGAAAGACAAATCCCACATGTTTTACTCATATGTAGGAGCTAAAAAAACTTGATCATATAGAGACAGATAACAGCATGATAGATGCCAAAGAGTGGGAAAGGTGTGAGGGTGGGAGGGGGAAATGAAGAAAGGGAGGTGAATGTGTAGGAACTCACAGTTAGATAGAAGAAGTAAGTTCTAATGCTCCATAGCAGACTAGGGTGACTATAGTTAGCAACAACATATTGTATATTTCGAAGGAGCTAAAAGGGACTTGAAATGCTACTCAACACATAGAAATGATAAATACTCAAGGTGATGAACACCCCAAATAACCTGACTTGATCATTACACATTCTATGCATGTAAAAAACATTCATATGTACACCATAAATATGTAAAACACTATGTATCAATAAAAGAAAAAATTAAAAAAAATAATAACAAGTGTTGATGAAAATGTGAAGAAATTGGACCCTTATATACTGCTCATGGGATTATCAATGGTGAAGCCACTTTGGAAAACAACCTGTCACTTCCTCAAATGGCTCAATAGGTGTAATATGATCTAAAAATTCTACTTCTAGATATATTCCCAAGAGAAATGAAAACACATGTCCACACAAAAACTTGTTCACAAATGTTCACAGCAGTATTATTCATAATAAAAAGATGGAAACAACTCAAATGTCCATCAACTGATGAATAGATAAAATGTATTATATCTATACATCGGAATACTGTTCAGCAATAATACGAGTTTTAATTATATGCTATTAATATAATACTGATGAATCTGCTAAGTGAAAGAAGCCAATCACAAAGGATCATGTACTGTATGATTCCATTGTATGAAATGTACAGAACACAGAGACAGAAAGTAGATTAGGGGTTGCCTAGGGCTAGGGAATTAATTGGGGGGATTGGGAGGTGATAGCTACTGGGTATGTGGTTTCTTTTTGGAGTAATGAAAATGTTCAAAAATTGATTGTGGTGATGGATGCAAACTCTGTGAATGTACTAAAGCCATGGAATTGTATACTTTCAATAGGTGAATTGCATGGTATATAAATTATACCTCAATAAAGCTGTTTAAAATGTTCCAAAAAAGGGTGGAAACAGCCAATCAAGGATCACCAAAGAAAGACTGTAACATGAAAGATAGAAAAAGCTTCTGAAGATGGCGCTATAGGAGCAACTCAGGATTGCAGTTCTCAGTGAAGGCACAGAGGGTGAGTGCAGGCTGCATTTCCAGATGGATCTTTTTGCCCACAGACTAGAAGATTCCCAGGTGTAGGAGCAACACGGGACGCCAGCGCAGCTGTTTCGGCTGGCACGGCCGTTTCAGCTGGTGCCACAGAGTAGCGGCACTCCGCACAAAATACACTGGTCTGGGTGCCTTGTTAAGTGGGCAATTTGAGATTTGGGAAGGCAGATTAGCATATTCATCTGATTAAATGGGACTTAAACAGTAAGCCAGGCCAGGAGATTCCTGGGAAGCGACGTTTGAGCTGGTGCAGTGGGTCGCTGCAAGGAAAATCACATAGATCCTGGTGCCCTATCAGCAGGCGACTGAAACACCTGCTTCAGTGTTTCAGTAGGGAGAGAGTCAACCGTTCAACTTAAAAAAAAAAACAAAAGGGCTCTGAGGCAGGGAGCCAGGTGATCAGGCTCGGCAGGTCCCACCCCCACAAAAACAAAACAGCAATCGGAAACGCTTGGGGTTGAGAGTTGCACAGTAAGCATAGCTGAACCCAAGATGGTGCAGCTCGGTGGGGGAGGGGCAGCTGCCATTACCGAGGTATTCCGCCCCTACTGAGGTACTCTCCCATTGCTGATGCAGCCTGCTGTTGCCAAGGCAACCCGCCATAACAGAGAGAGTCTGCCAATACAGAGGTGGGCCACCATCACCATGGCAGTTCTAACCACATCCATATAAACAGGACTACAGGGAATTACACTCAGCAGCAGGGCAGAGCCCATGGCAACAGGGTGGAGCCCACAGCAGTAGGGTGGAGCCTCAGTAGGCAGGTAGTGACTAGACTGCCTCCTAGCTTGGCAGGACAGTGCAACGGATACTCATAAAGAAAGCCCTAACTCCCCGAGACAGAGCACCTGAGGAAAAAAAAGGGGCTTTATGAGTTCTGCTGCAGCAGACTTAAACATACCTGCCTAGCAGCCCTGAATGAACAACGGAGCTCACAGCTCAGCACTTGAGCTCCTATAAAGTACAGACCATCTCCTCAAGCAGCTCCGTTACCCCCGTATATCCAGAGTCACCTCACAAAGGACTGATAAGACTGA
>JAPYYA010003593.1:0-12693 GCA_028533165.1 Leontopithecus rosalia | reverse complement strand
AGCTAATGATCCAAACACCCAGATACATAGAGACTTAGATTCAATGAGACAGAAAATTAATAAGGATATCAAGGACTCGAACTCAGATCCAGAACAAGTAAACTTAATAAATACTTACAGAGCTCTCCACTTCAAATACACAAAATATACATTCTTGTCAATACCACATCACACCTACTCATAGGTTTAAATGAAACATTGATTGGTCATTATTAATACCCTTCTTTTTTTCAGAATAAAGCAATATTTCCGTTCACCCTCCCTCTTTCTCTTCCTCTTTCTTCCTCTCCTTTACTGATTTTTTTTCTTCTTTCTTTCCTTCTCTCAAAAAAAGAAAGAAATCAACTTGTAAACCTCTAGATCCAGTTTGGCAATATCTCATTGCTTGATTTCCTTCCTTCCTTTCCCTCCTTCCCTCCCTCCCTTCCTCCCTTCCTCCCTTCCTTCATCCCTTCTTCCTCCCTCCCTTCCTCCTTCCCTCCCTTCCAGCCTTCCTCCCTTTCTCCCCCCCAAAAAAAATTAGTGGATTTTTATTTCTTTTTGCATTTCTATCAGGTTTTACTCTGTTGTCAGGAGCATACATAACAAGAATTATTATGTCTTTAGGAGAAACTAAGCCGATAACTTCATCATTATGTAATGGCTCCCTTCATCCTTGATAATTTTTGTTGCTCTAAACTTAGCTTTGTCTGAGATCACTGTAACTATTCCCACTTTCTATTAGTGTTAGCACATTAAATCTTTCTCTGTTCATTTACTTTTAACCTTACGTGTGTATATTTAAAGTGCATTTCTTGTAAACAACATGCTGTTGCTTTTTTGATCCACTCTTGACAATCTTTTAATCGGCGCATTTAGACCATTGACATTCAAAGTGATTATTAATATCATTGGGTTAATATCTATCACATTTGTTACTGTTTTCTATTTGTTGCCCTTGTTATTTGTTCCTGATTTTGCTTTTCATTCTTTTTCTCCCTTTTGTGGTTTTGACAATTTTTTTTTTTTTGATGAGACAGAATCTTGCTCTGTTTCCAGGCTGGAGTGCAGTGGCGCAATCTCAGCTCACTGCAACCTCCACCTCCTGGGTTCAAGCAATTCTTCTGCCTCAGCCTCCTGGTACAACAGGTGTGTGCCCCCATGCCCGGCTAATTTTTTTGTATTTTTAGTAGAGATGAGGTTTCGCCATGTTGGCCAGGATGGTCTTGATCTCTTGACCTCGTGATCTGCCTGCCTTGGCCTCCCAAAGTGCTGGGATTATAGGCGTGAGCCACTGGGCCCGGCTTTTTTTTTTTTTTGAGACGGAGTTTTGCTCTTATTTACCGAGGCTGGAGTGCAACGGCGTGATCTCGGCTCACCGCAACCTCTGCCTCCTGGGTTCAGGCAATTCTCCTGCCTCAGCCTCCTGAGCAGCTGGGATTACAGGCACGTGCCACCATGCCCAGCTAATTTTTTGTATTTTTAGTAGAGACGGGGTTTCACCATGTTGACCAGGATCGTCTCGATCTCTTGACCTCGTGATCCACCCGCCTCAGCCTCCCAAAGTGCTGGGATTATAGGCGTGAGCCACTGCGCCTGGCCGGTTTTGACATCTTATGTGATTCCATTTATCTCTACCTTTTAGCATGTCAGTTATATCTTATTTTTAAAATTTTTTTAATTTTGCCCACAACCAACATCATACATATTTTATTTTTAAAAACTTTTTGTATTGTATTGGTTGCCCTAGAATTTGCAATATCCATTTACAACGAATCCATTTCACAGGTAGTGCCAATGCTTTATAATGACAAAATATTTCTAATTCCCAAATCTTGTCTCTTTGTATCTTTGGTGTCATTCATTTCACTTATATATAAGCATATGTAAGCATATTTATCTGTCTATACACATAAGTATACATAAACACACATACATTATTGCTATTATTTTTTATCCAAAATGTGTTTATTGAGGTAGTTTCCCACTCATCTTGATTCAGAGTGCTTTTAGTGCTGCTTCCTCCTGAAGAACATCCTTCTGTAAGCCTTGCTTTTCCTCCTGTAGGCTGGCAGAGGACAGTGGAGCAGCCAACACACAAAACTACTGTTTGTGCATGGCTGAAGACCGTGGTGATTTTATAGCATCCTGGGCATTTCACATCCATGAAGTAGGAGCTGGGGCTCTGCACCAGGCGTTTCTTCTTGTGTTTCCTCTTCTCCTCTTCCAGAGACAGATGAAGGAGATCCTTTGCTAGAGGCATGTTCTCGTACGTAGGTCGTCACCACCGGAAAAAGCTGCTATTATTATTTTGAACTGTTATCTGTTAGATCAACTAAGAGTAAGACAAATAAAAATATTTATTTTACCTCCACTTATTTATTCTCCAATGCCCTTCCTTTTTTAAAAAAATGTACACCTGAGTTTCTAATCTGTTATCTAATCTTTCCTTCTTTCTGAGAAACCTGTTTAAATATTTCTTGCATGACAGGTCTATTGGCCACAATGTCCCTCATTTTTTGTCTGAAGAATGTCCTTTGTTATCCTTCACTTTTGAAGGATAATTTTTTTTCCTTCTGTTAGAAAGTTATTAAAGGATAATTTTGTACAGTACTGAATTCTAGGTTGGTGACTTTTTCCTCTTAATACTTTAAATATTTCACTCCACTCTCTTCTTGCTTGCATGGTTTCTGAGGGGAAGTAGGATGTAATTCTTATTTTTGCTCTTCAATAGGTAAGGTGGTTTATTTCCCTCTGGCTTCCTTCAAGTTTTTTCTTTTTTGAGACAGTCTCACTCTTACTCAGGCTGGAGTGCAGTGTGCAATCTTGGCTTACTGCAACCTCTGCCTCTGGGTTCAAGAGATTCTCCTGCCATACTCTCAAGTAGCTGGGATTACAGGCACATGCCACGATGCCCAACTAATTTTTGTATTTTTAGTAGAGACAGGGTTTCACCATGTTGGCAGGGCTGGTCTCGAACTCCCGACTTTGCCTGCCTCGGTCCACAAAATGCTAGAATTACAGGAATGTGCCATCACACCTGGCTAATTTTTATATTTACTTAGTAGAGATGTGCTTTCACAACATTGGCCAGGCGGGGCTCAAACTCCTGACCTCAAGTGATCTGCCTGCCTTGGTCTCCTAAAGTGCGGGGATTACACATGTGAGCCACTGAGACTGGCCAAGATTTTTATCTTTGATTTTCTGAAGTTTGACTACACTATGCCCAGGTGTCTTTTTTTGGCATTTACTATGTTTGCTGTTCTCTGAATTTCCTGAATCTACAGTCTGATGTTTGACATTAATTTGGGGAAATTTTCAGTCGTTATTGCTTCTAGTATTTTTTCCGTTTGTTTCTTTCTTTTGATTTCCCACAATTCATCTTACATCTTTTGCAGGTGTCTCTGAGTTCTTGGATATTGTCTTTTTTGCCTTTGCTTTTCAGTTTTCAAAGTTTCTACAGTCATATCCTCAAGCTCAGCAATTCTTTCCTCAGTCACATCCAGTGTAGTAATGAGCCCATTAAAGCCATTCTTCATTTCGATTCCAATGTTGTTAACTGCTACCATTTCTTGATTCTTTCTTACAATTTCCATCTTTCTGCTTATATTATCCATTTGTTCTTGGATGTTGTCTTTTTTCCTTTAAAGCCTTTAGCACGTTAATCATAGTTAAAGAAAAATTCTTGGTCTGATTAATTCCAACATTCTTGCCGTATCTGAATCTGGTTCCAGTGCTCGTTCTGCCTTTTCAAATTGTTTTTTGTCTTTTCATATGCCTTATAGTTTCTTGGTAGTGAACACGATGCAGTAAGAAAGGAAAAAAAAAAGGTCTTCTGTCTGGTCTTCACCTGGAGTAGGCTGAGGAGCAGAAGGAGGGCTTGGTCTTGCTGTCTTGGGTGAGGCAGAGGCGGAAGAGGTGGCAGAGAGGCAGGCACACTTAGTATGACTTAAAAAAAAAACTACAGATAATTGGACCAATGTAGTTTGAACCTGTGTTGCTCAAGGGTATGTAATTTTTGTGTAAGCTTGTGATGCAGCAGTTTTAAGTCTAAAATCAGCAAAAGTGGGTCACCAGTCTTCCTTTACTATTAAATAAAAGCACAAAACAGTTTAATTTTAAATGAGACATTTCATTTTTATTGAATAAAAATATGATTATACAAACATGAAAATGTATTCAAATATTTGAATACATTAATTTTTTTTGCAACTTCATATGCTTTATATAAAAGTATTGAGTTCAAAGCAGTATTATGCTTGGTAATAATCACCAAAATTCTGATTTTGCTCTACTTTTCATCAGGATTTCTGGGACACTTCCCAACTAAACATATTAAGATTCTATAAAAATAAAAGCTGACAACAGTCTTCCAAATAAGAGCAATTTGAGGGTGAGAAATAGCAGTTCTCTCAGAATGCATAACTAAACCACAGGACACATTAAAGTTACAAAGTTTTTAAAACTTTAAACAATTCTTGGCCACGCATGGTGGCTCATGTCTATAATTTTAGCACTTTGGGAGGCCGACATGGGTGGATCACGAGGTCAAGAGATCTAGACCATCCTGGTCAACAAGAATGAAACCCCGTCTCTACTAAAAATACAAAAATTAGCTGGGCATGGTGGTGTGCGCCTGTAGTCCCAGCTACTCAGGAGGCTGAGGCAGGAAAATTGCTTGAACCCAGGAGGCGGAGGTTGCGGTGAGCCGAGATTGTGCCATTGCACTCCAGTCTGGGTAACCACAGCAAAACTCCGTCTCAAAAAAAAAAAAACCACAACAAAAAAATATCTAGAACAAATTATTTTCTCAACAGCTCCCCCAATCCACAAAAATCCTAGTGAAATGGATAGCAAGAGTGTAATGAGAAGGTGCTATGGACACTGGCTATATGAGAGATGTTCAGATTGCCACACTTCCTCTGAGTAAAGCAATTAGGACGGAAATGTGGACTACAGCCTATATAATTTGCACTGTTGTGAAGGTTGTTATGCATGCATAAAATTGTCATATAATGTCTAAAGACCTTTTCCTGGCCCTACAATATTAATCATGCTCATTATAGAACAGTTGGGAAATAGAGAAAAATACAGAAGAAAATAATAACACTGTAATCTTAACACAGAGATACCTACTGGCAACATTTTGGTGTTCATTTCTTGTCTTTTTCCTAAGGATACAAAAATACAAATATATACATATAAAAATGCAGTTATATTGTTGACAGAATCTGATATTTTGCTTTCTTCACTGCTACAATGGTCTTGTGTTGCTCTCCCTTCCCTTTATATATTCTTCATCAGAAGTTATATTAATTGCTAAATAAATCTTTCATTGACTGAATAGACTATAATGTAAAATAATTTAAATGGTATTTATGATTTTATAGCTTTTAAGGTTATATTTTGTATATTCATTTTTGTTATTTTGTGTAAAATTTTATACAGAATGGAAGTATGTATCACATTTTTCACAACTGATGCTTCTTGAGCATGCAGTTCACTAGTTCAAGGCCTCGTTATGCTTCCCTAAGTCCTCAAAGGCTGGGAAGGGACAGCAGATTAGACATTGCACAAGGATACTACACCCCAGCATTGAAGGTCACATTCCAAAAGATCCAGTTGAAACTGACTGATTCGATTTTAAGTCACACATGTATGACTGAAGGCCTGTTTGTAAAGTTCACATGCTGAACTCCTACAAGCTGTAAAACAGAGTTGATAGGTTTGTGATCCAATCTATTCTTATCACGGTGTATAAAATGGATGTTGTTACCTAGAAGAGAATAAGAATAAAACGCTGAGGCATAGTAAGTATTATTCATTAGATTTACTGCTTACTAAAATCAAGGAAGCTTTTGAACCTTTAATTAGTCCAAAGGGAAAAATTAATTACCTGGAGTACATTATATTCTCTATATAATGGCATAATTTTTAATCATAATAATAAAGTATGACAAGGATTATGGTTAAATAAGAGTGATACTTAATGAGATCCAAGGGGAAAGATTTTTAAATTATAACCTTCTGTTAGGTTTTATTAAATATAATTAAATAAAATGTCCTGTCAGACAGGCAGAACACGGAACTCACATAGGTATCAAGCTGGAAAATCACATCTGTTTCTTAAATCTAATAATAGAATAAATATAATAAGGGAACAAATCACTCACTTCAAAAAATTCACTCCCAAATATTGATTTAACAGGCTATCTGTATTGTAACCATAGCCCAAAAGAGGCTCTAAAATAAGGTCTTAAAAGACAATCAGTTACAATACACTTAGATGTCCACAATCCTTATATCTGTTCAAATACAGATTTTATAATTTATAATCATAAATTTACAATCTAGTTTGTTGGAGTCTTGGACCAGAGACCAGAATTTTAACTTAAACCATCAGCTTAAGTAAGTATCATGAGACATGTTTCCTAAGCACAGCTAGCCCTCTGCATCCATGGGTACCACATCCTCATTCAGCAAACCACAGATTGAAACAATCAGGTAAAAAAGCATAACTTATGTGTACTGAACATGTACAGACTTTTATCTTTGTCATTATTCCCTATACAATACAGTACAACTATTTACGTTCCATTTGGTATTATAAGTAGAGATGATTTAAAATGCAGGGGAGAATGTGCATAGCATATATGCAGATACTACAGCATTTATGTAAGACACTTGAGCATCTTAGATTCTGGTATCCACTGCAGGTCCTGGAACCAATCCCCCGTGGATGCTGAGGGGTGACTGTATGGTCCCAGGCTGGCACACATATGATGCTCTCCACGTACTCTTTATTCTTACACAACAGAAGGTGTGGACAAATGATTCAGAGACATGAAGATTAGGGACTCAAAACATCCCCTTCTGGGTCTGAGGATGGAAATAAGTCATCCAGAAATACGGCTAATGTCATTCTGGGCTAATGCATAGGACTCAATCTCATTTATCAGGGCCTCATTTTTTTTTTTTTGAGACAGAGTTTCTTTCTTGTTACCCAGGCTAGAGTGCAATGGCACAACGTCGGCTCACCGCAACCTCCGCCTCCTGGGTTCAGGCAATTCTCCTGCCTCAGCCTCCTGAGTAGCTGGGACTACAGGCATGCACCACCATGCCCAGCTAATTTTTTGTATTTTTAGTAGAGACAAGGTTTCACCTTGTTGACCAGGATGGTCTTGACCTCTTGACCTTGTGATCCACCCGCCTCAGCCTCCCAAAGTGCTGGGATTACAGGCTTGAGCCACCACACCCGGCCCAGGGCCTCTTTTTATAACTAATCTAACTGGTGTAAATTCATGAGAGGGAGGGATAGGAAGATTCTGGCTATAATATTCCAGCTGCCAAAAGCCCAAAAGTCCTATTATTCAGTCAAAATCCTCATTCTATAAAAATATGGTATTTATGAAAGTAAAGATTAATTTTATAACTATGCTCATTAAGACAGTTTTAGGCTGGGTGCGGTGGCTCACGCCTATAATCCCAGCACTTTGGGAGGCTGAGGTGGGTGGATCATGAGGTCAAGAGATCGAGACCATCCTGGTCAACAAGGTGAAACCCCATCTCTACTAAAAATACAAAAACTAGCTGGGCATGGTGGTGCGCGCCTGTAGTCCCAGCTACTCGGGAGGCTGAGGCAGGAGAATTGCTTGAACCCAGAAGGTGGAGGTCACGGTGAGCTGAGATCGTGCCATTGCACTCCAGTCTGGGTAACAACAGCAAAACTCCGTCTCAAAAAAAAAAAAAAAAAAAAAGACAGTTTTAAAGAGGAAGAAAAAGCAAAAAGATGACATAATACAGTGATTTAGGCTTTGTGGCTCTGTCTGATATGGGTGTTTGTACTTTGTTGCAATGCTGGAACAGAGTAGAGATCGAACACTCGACACTTAGCAGACATGAGCCAAAGCAATCTCAGGTGGTCCACACCCATCAATAAAGTTGTCAGTAGTGTGTGACTTATAGTTGGACCTCAAGCCCATTCTTTTTTTTTTTTTCTTTTTAAATATGGAGTTTCCTTCTTGTTGCACAGGCTGGAGTGCAGTGTCATGATCTCAGCTCACTGCAACCTCTGCCTCCCAGGTTCAAGTGATTCTCCTGCCTTAGCCTCCCAAGTAGCTGGGATAACAAGCATGTGCCACCACACCCAGTAATTTCTTGTGTTTTTAGTAGAGACAAGTTTCACCCTGTTGACCAGGCTGGTATCGAACTCCTGGCCTCAAGTGATCCACCTGGCTCAGTCTCCCAAAATGCTGGGATTACAGGTGTGAGCCACCATGCCCGAGCTCAATCTCATTTTTTTTTTCTGAGGCGGAGTTTTGCTCTTGTTGCCCAGGCTGGAGTGTAATGGCACAATCTCAGCTCACTGCAACCTCTGCCTCATGGGTTCAAGTGATTTTCCTGCCTCAGTAGCTGGGATTATAGGCATGCACACCACGCCTGGCTAATTTTGTATATTTAGTAGAGACAGGGTTTCTCCATGTTGGTCAGACTTGTCTTGAACTCTCAACCTCAGGTGATCCGCCTGCGTCAGCCTCCCAAAGGGCTGGGATTATAGGCAAGAGCCACCATGCCCAGCTCAATCCCATTTTTATGGGATAAGCTGTCCCTAGCACTGATTTGCTTGCTGACATTGAGGAAGTCTCCTAGTTCTTTTAGGTATAACTAACTACAAGGATTCTTTTGTTGACAAAAAAAAGCGTGTGATGATTTTCCCCTATTCAGAAATGATCGTCTCCACTGAACATTTTTAAATAGGGGAGTGTCACAGCCATATACAGATCACCAACCCACAGGTGACTGTGGGAAATCGTCCAGGCATGGGATGATGGGCACACTCATCAAATGCATAAACATCAAAATACACAGAAGCCTTTGAAAACAAAACATGCCCTCCTACAAAAGCACTCCTGACTATAATGTCGAGATGTCCATTTGTACATGGTGTCTGCTTTATGAAGAAAGTGCTGGCCTCTGAACTTGTAAAAGGCACAAGATGCCTACTGCCGAACCTGGGGCTTTGATGCTCACCTGGACCTAAAATGAGGGTACCACCTTGCTGAGCTGGATCTCCTTGAAAATCAAAGAGAGGGCCGGTCACTGCCCGCCACAGGCTCTGAAGGCTTCCTGAGAGTAGATTTGACTTTACGTGGGGGCTCTGTCCTGAAATGTTGAAAACTGTCTTTAGATGTCATTTTATATTCCATTCAATATTAAGAAGATAATGTATTTCTTTTTTTTTTTTTTTTTGAGACGGAGTTTCGCTCTTGTTGCCCAGGCTGGAGTGCAATGGTGCGATCTCGGCTCACCGCAACCTCCGCCTCCTGGGTTCAGGCAATTCTCCTGCCTCAGCCTCCCAAGTAGCTGGAATTACAGGCACACGCCACCATGCCCAGCTAATTTTTTGTATCTTTAGTAGAGACGGGGTTTCACCATTTTGACCAGGTTGGTCTCGATCTGATGACCTCGTGATCCACCCGCCTCGGCCTCCCAAAGTGCTGGGATTACAGGCTTGAGCCACCGCGCCCGGCCAAGAAGATAATGTATTTCTAAAAAATACTGTCTATTTTCCTTCAAAGAATGGTTTCTCAACCATTTACTATCAACATTTGGCTCAGATCATTCTTTGTCCTGTGTGATATAGGGTATTCTGCAACATCACTGCCTTCTATACCCACTAAATACCAGAGGCACCGTTTACCAAGTTGTAAACAACCAAAAATGTCTTCAGACAATGCCAAATGTCTTCCAGAAGAGAGAGGAATAAAGGTCCCAGTTAAGAACTACTGCTTTAAAGGAAAAAGTGATGATGGAACCAGATCACTTTCTACCACAGAAAAATGTCAACTACAGTCTATTCAAATTAGCAGTGCTTTCCATTTTAGTTCCCCATTTATACTGTTTAGTCTCTCACTTATAAATAGGCAGCTACACTCCTTTTCTTTTCTTTTTTTTTTTTGAGACAGAGTTTCACTCTTATTACCCAGACTGGAGTACAATGGCACGATCTCGGCTCACCGCAACCTCTGCCTCCTGGGTTCAAGCAATTCTCCTGCCTCAGCCTCCCGAGTAGCTGGGACTACAGGCGCGCAGCGCACCAACATGCCCAGCTAATTTTTGTATTTTTAGTAGAGACGGGGTTTCACCTTGTTGACCAGGATGGTCTCGATCTCTTGACCTCGTGATCCACCCGCCCTGGCTTCCCAAAGTGCTGGGATTATAGGTGTGAGCCACTGCGCCCAGCCTACACTCCTTTTCAAGAGCCATTGTGATAC
Source organism: Leontopithecus rosalia (assembly GCA_028533165.1). NCBI lineage: Eukaryota > Metazoa > Chordata > Mammalia > Primates > Cebidae > Leontopithecus > Leontopithecus rosalia. The sequence goes on along the minus strand of JAPYYA010003593.1, from coordinate 2,440 downwards.
AGACTATTGTTACATGTTGGTCAAAACCTATTTCCTCTGTCTGGGCCCATAGCTAAAGTATATCTTCCAGTCTTTGTTGCAGTTAGGCAAGGCATGTGACTGTGTCATAAACAATGAATAAAATGATCTGTGCTGCTTGCAGGCCAAACCCCTCCCACAAGTGATTCTCACGTTTCTTCTACATTTTTGGAAGGCTTGGGTTGAAGATGGCAGAGCACCTGGATCCTGGAATGGCTGTTCAAAAGGAAAGGCATCCAAAGCCATTCTTGAAATTTAAGATAAAAAGGAATAACCTCCTACCATGTCATGCTGCTGAGACATGGGGGTTTTAGCTGTAACAGCTACTGTAGCACCTCTTCACTTTTTCTTGGCTGTCAATTTTCTGTTTCTGTTCTCACAGTGACGGATACTTCATTTCCACTTCGTTTGAGCAAAGAAACTCAGTCTCTTTACTCTCCTTGTAATTAATTTTTCTTCTATCCCTGCCATTTTGTCTTACTTTTAGCTTCTTATTTTAATGAGTATGCAGCCTTTGGCCTGCCTCATTTCCCAATATTTCCAAATACCTGTTATTTCCCTTCATCTCTTCAACGCTTTGATTTCTTTCATGTTTACATTATAAGGAGAATTTATCTTACCAAGAAACAAATACAGGCTCACTAGCAAAGAGACTTGAGTAAAAGATTAAGTTTTACTTTGTTTTTTATTTTGATTTTTTATTTTATTTTTATTTATTTATTTTTTTTGAGTCAGAGTTTCGCTGTTGTTACTTAGACTGGAGTACAATGGCACGATCTCAGCTCACTGCAACCTCCGCCTTCTGGGTTCAAGCAATTCTCCTGCCTCAGTCTCCCGAATAGCTGGGACTACAGGCGTGCACCACCATGCCCAGCTAATTTTTGTATTTTTAGTAGAGATGGGGTTTCACCTTGTTGACCAGGATGGTCTCAATCTCTTGACCTCCTGATCCACCCGCCTTGGCCTCCCAAAGTGCAGGGATTATAGGCGTGACCACCGCGCCCAGCCCTACTTTGTTTTTAAGAGACAGAGTCATGCTCTACATTACAGGCTACAGTACAGTGGCACAATCATAACTCACTGCAGCCTCAAACTCCTGGGCTCAATCGATCCTCCCCCTTCAGCTTCCTGAGTAGCTGGGACCACTGGCTCATGCCACCACTCCTAACTTTTAAAAATTTTTTGTAGAGATGGGATCTTACTTTGTTGCCCAGGCTGGTCTCAAATTCCTGGCCTCAAGTGATCCTCCCACCTCCGCCTCCCAAAGTGCTGAGATTACAGGTGTCAGCTACTGTGCCTGGCCCTGAATTTTACTAATTTTTGTTTTCTTTGAGTTGGGAGTCTTGCTGTCACCCAGCCTAGTGTGCTGTAGTGCCATCTCGGCTGACTGCAACCTCCACCTGGGTTTAAGTGATTCTCCTGCCTCAGACTCCCAAGTAGCTGGGACTACAAGTGCCTACAACTACACCCAGCTAATTTTTTGTATTTTAAGTAGAGACAGGGTTTCACCATATTGGCCAGGCTGGTCTCGACATCCTGGCCTTGTAATCCACCTGCCTTGACCTCCCAAAGTGCTGGGATTACAGGTGTGAGCCACTATGCCTGGCTAAATTTTACTATCTAATAGGACTCTGTATCTGAAATAAAAGTTTTCTCAGAAATCCAAACTCTCTCCTTTTTAAAATTAAAAAAAAATTTTTGAGACAGGGTCTCACTATGTCACCCAGGCTGGAGTGCAGTGGCATGATCATGGCTTACTGCAGCCTCGACCTTCCAGGCTCCAATCGATTCTCCAGCCTCAGTATCCCACATAGCAGGGAGTATAGGCACGCACCATGCCCAGCTAATTTTTGTATTTTTTTTTTTTTTGTAGAGACAAGGTTTTGCCATGTTGCCTAGGCTGGTCTCAAACTCCTATGATCAAGAAGTACTCCTGCCTTGGCCTCCCAAAGTGCTAGGAATACAGGAGTGAGCCACCACACTCAGCCCAAACTCTCTTCTTATGTCCAAAGAAGGGGTGAGTTAATATTTCAGAAATTTTAGAAACTCAACTTAAGGAGATTCGGTAACCTAAAACTAAGTAATCTTCTAAGATTGCTTTGAACTAAGTAACCTTACTATCTAGATTAGTAAGCACAATCTAGTTTTGCCGGTTTGAATTTAATTCTTATGTGTAAAACTCCTGTTTTTCGGTCTTCTACAAAACCAGTATTTCCTTGTATGCAATGGTTTCATTTTCTTATTCTTCATCTTTATAAAAGAGGTGCCATTATTTATTTATTTTTTTTTATGGGTGGAGGAAGGCAGGAAGGGAGGCAAGGAGGGAGGGAGGGAGGGATGAAGGAAGGAAGGAAGGGAAGGAGGGAGGGAAGGGAAGGAAGGAAATCAAGCAATGAGAGAGATATTGCCGACCTGGATCTAG
>JAPYYA010003592.1:0-12693 GCA_028533165.1 Leontopithecus rosalia | reverse complement strand
GGGGAGGGATGGCATGGGGAGAAATGCCAAATATGGGTGAGGAGGCAGAAGGCAGCAAAACACACTGCCACGTGTGTACCTATACAACTATCTTGCATGTTCTGCACATGTACCCCAAAACCTAAAATGCAATCAAAATTAAAAATAAATAAATAAATAAATAATAAAAGTATATTTCTGAGATAGTAAGAGTTGACCAAAAGTACTCCTTGATTTAATGGGCTACAGAATGAATTTTTTGTTAGCAGGTATGAAAATAGCATTAATTTCTTGTATATATCCATCAGGCTCATGGGTGCTTTGGTGCATTGTCAATGAGTAGTACTATTTTGAAAGAAATCTTTTATATTCTGAGTAGTAAGTCTCAACAATGCGCTTAAAATATTTAGTAAACTATACTGCCAACAGATGTGCTGTTATCCAGGCTTTGTTGTCCAATTGGTAAAGGACCAGCAGAGTAGATACAGCATAATTTGTAAGGGTCTGAGGGTCTTTGAAATGGTAAATCAGCATTGGCTTCCTCATAGCTGTATTAGTACCTAATGAGAAAATTAACTTGTCCTTTGTAGCTTTGAAACCAGTCATTGACTTCTCCTCTTTAGCTATTAAAGTCCTAAATGGCATCTTCTTCCAATAGAAGGCTGTTTCATCTACGTTGAAAATCTGATTATTGTAGCCTCCTTTATGTAATATTGCTGCAGCTTCTCATTAATCAGCTTCTCCATTAGCACTTGCTACTTCACCTTGCACTTTTATGTTATGGAGACAGCTTTTTTCCTTTAACCTCATGAATCAACCTCTGCTAGATTCCAACTTTTCTTCTGCAGCTTTCATGTCTCTCTCAGGCTTTATAGATGTGAAGAGGTAGAACCTTGCTCTGGATTATGCTTGGGCTTAAAAGATTATTGTGATTGGTTTGATCTTCTATCAAGACCACTAAAAATTTATCTGTATCAGCAAAAAGGCTATTTTGCTTTCTTATCATTCATATGTTCAATGAAGTAGCAGTTTTAATTGACCAGATTCCAATATTGTTGTGTCTCAGGGACTAGTAAGACCCTATGAGAGGGAGAGACAAGGGGGGATCATCTAGTCAGTGGAGCAGTCAAAGCACACAACCTTTATGGATAAAGTTGACTTCCTTATATGGGTACAGTTTTTGGTGCCCCATAACAGTTACAGTAGTAACATCAAAGATGGCTGATAACAGATCATTGTAACATGTAATGATAATAAAAAGCTTGAAAAATTTTGAGAATTATCAAAATGTAACACAGAGACACAAAATGAGCATATGCTGTTGGAAAAATGACACCAATAGATTTGCTTGATGCAGGGTTGTCACAAACTATCAATTTGTTAAAACAAAACAAAACCCCCCTGCAAATTGCAATAAAACAAAGCACAATAAAATGAGATATGCCTGTATTGCTTTTCTGTTGTAGAAAAATATTTGTAAATTAATGAAAGTTTATTCACAATGAAATGTGTAGTTTCCAGAGTACAGAGATGATAAAGTAGGATAAGATTGAACAAAGTAGGGTGAAGAAGAGAAGAAATAATAAGGCAACAAGAACATCAGGTGCAGGTTGTTGGGAAATGAGCTGGAATAATGATGAGCAGGACACTGTTACTACTGAATAAGAGGGAAGTACACAGACCTAATCCGTACTAGCTACAATGACTGCTGGGCTATGTTAGCAAATTGTCTTCTTTAACTCATCCTTACAAATCAGAATGCTTAATAGCATGGTGGTCAGTCCAGCTGGACCCCAGTTCAGACGCTAAAACTTCAAAAATAGCTAGTAGGGCTGGGTGCAGTGGATCATGCCTGTAATTCCAGCACTTTGGGAGGCTGAGGTGGGTGGATCACTTGAGGTTAGGAGTTCGTGACCAGCCTGGCCAACATGATGAAACCCTACTTCTACTAAAAATACAAAGATTAGCCGGGCGTGGAGCTATGTACCTGTAATTCTGGCTACTTGGGAGGTTGAACCAGGAGAATTCCTTGAACTGGGAAGTCACAGTAAACCGAGATTGTGCCACTGTGTTTCAGTCTGAGTGATAAAGAGAGACCTTGTGTCAAAAAAAGAAAAGAAAAAGAGATAGGAAACGGTTATCAAATTCATGCTTGGAGCAAGGATTTGTCCTCTGTCTCTAAAGGGAAGAAGTGCAAAGACATTTGTTAAAGGTTGTTTAGAAAAGGTAGAATGAAGAATAGGGCAAAATAATGCAATCTACCACGTCTGCTTCATTTTCATCTCTCTCCCAACACAAGAGTGTCAATATCACTAACAGTACTGGGTGTGCTATATACATTGCTATTTCCCCAGTGTCTATGACAGAATACATTAAGGCCACCAAACAATATTTTTAAATACATAATATGATCTTGAAAGTGAGCTGGATTATCCACCTGTGAAAATGAATCAAAATTTGATCTTACAGTTTTAAAATTATAACAGTTAATAAACCCCAATTTTTGGATTACTTTGAAAAATAGCATTTTAGAGTAAAGTGTCTATTTGTTAACATGGAAAAGTCTAAAAATGGAAGCTTCAATACTGAACACAGATTAGTTTCTATAGCAATGAAGCCAGTTCAATTCAAGGTTTTATGATTTCAAATTACAAAGGGCAAGCATCATATTGTCATATTTTATATGTAAGTGGTCAGCAGCAAACACATAAAAGCATAAATAAACACATCCACAACTTATAAGCATTTATAACAGATTAACCAGAAGAAGCAGCTTTCTGCTCATGCCCTTGCTATTAATCATTATGGCTATTGTCTTACATTTTATTGATTACATTTTATAGCCTTCTTATGAGGGAAGAATTTTATGGTTTTCACTGCTCGTGGGAAATATTACAGCTTATATCCACAGTGACAAGACCAACACAAATCTACCAGATGCTTGGTTGTGGTTTTAAGAAGTGGATTTAAAGAATCTACATATATTTAATTTAGCATGCCTCTTTAATACAGTCTTTATGAAATATGGAAGTATAGAAAAGTGCTTTTTTTGTTGCTCAGATACATTGATTTTATGTGTAGTTCTGTTATAATAACTGACATTTATTCAGTACTCTATATATACACTTTCTTATTTAGGTTTGAATTTTGACTGACATGTGGTCTAGGACAGATTATTTAAATTCTATGTTCCTAAATTTCCTCACCTGTAACAATTGGGATAATAAAATACTATAGTACCTTTGAAGAATGAGGATCGTATAAGGGACTTAGCATGGCACATATGATATTGTCTGCAGCAATGTTAGGTATAACATAGGAACATGGAAAATCTCACCATCTGCTAATAACCAGAGAGAAACTGCTTCAAGGATATGTGGATGAGAATTTAGAGACTGAAAACAGCAAAACTCAGACAATGCTTACAACTGGGAGTGATATCAAAAAACATTTAACTATAGTGTCTTAATATAGCAGAACCTGGTCATAGTAGACTCTTTAACATTTATTGAATTAATCATCATGTAGAGGAATGACCAATAGTGTGGTATGTCACATGTAACTGGAAAGTAAAATAGTTGATACAATAATATTTTAATTAATTTTTGAAAATAATTTGTAGGCATTTCGATTTTATCTTAACATAGCATCACTGCCAAAGTATTTCATGGCCGAATATTTTAAACGGGTATGTATGGATATACTAAAGTCCCCGGTGATGATACTTTCACCCTGGCCTATTTCAAACTGCCTTTGTACTGTCACTGAATGCAGACATGGAAAAAGACAAACAGAATTAGCTCTTTTGAGCTGGTGTGAGCCAGCTGCAGCAAGCCACCATTTTATTCTACCAGGATTTTCTAAATGTCTTTGGTGACCTATGCTCCTCCCACCTTTTGTTACACAGCCTGCCTATTAGCAAGGTGTGGAAATGTTTTGCAAGCCATTTACCTTATTTTGTATTGCTTTTTATACACTTTCTTGAGTGGGCAACAAGGCAAAATGTTATAGCTCACACATACTTCCTGGGGAGAGTGTTTCAGGTCCATGAAATTGTTCTATCATTGTATCACACATAAAATGCGTAGAAACCCAATGGTGTAAGAAGAGGCCAATCTAATTTGATCCTGTTTTTCAAAGGCATAGAGACTTGCTCATGCCAGTGCCCAGAGAAGATCAAGTCCCGAGAGTTTGACAAACTTGTCCTAACTGAAGTTAATATGACAATGAGACAGACAGAAAACTGCCTTGTCTGCATGACTAGAATAAAAAATATTCTTTTATTAGAAAGCAAAAAATGTACCATAAGCTACCAACTGACTTACTATAAAGGTAAGCAACAGATGCTGAAAGTCCATTCATCAGCCTTTTTTTTAAGTTAATAACTCTACAAGAATTAGATAGTTATAGACTTTAAATAGATCAAAACAAGACCTGATGCTTCTTTTTCACTTCAGGGATAGTCTTGCCAATGGCACTGTTGGTTAAAGCTGCCTTTACCAATGCAACTAATAGTGGAATGGATCCTGCCAGAAATTGCTTCAGTTTTCTTGTTCAGTGATCCCAGGGCTGATCACATTCATTCCTCAAACATCAGGGCACTATTTCTTTATGTCTTTTTATATTTTTAGTCAACTTGTAATCTAATCCTGGGTGCTAAAGTATTCTCTCTTAAAGTTACTGAATATCTCCACTCTGATCCAGTACCTTATACAAGTTGGCCCTTGAATAGCACAGGTGCAAGTAGCGCAGGTTCACTTACAGATTTTCTCCTGCCTCTGCCACTCCCAGACACAGAAACCAGTTTCTCTTTCTTCTGTTCTTCAGCCCACTCAAATAATGAGGATGAAGACCTTTAAGATGATTCACTAAAATATAGTTTTACTGGGCACAGTGACTCACACCTGTAATCCCAGCTACACAGGAGGCTGAGTCAGGAGGATCTCTTGAGACTAAGAGTTCAACACCAGCCTGGGCAACATAGTGAGACTACATCTTAAAAAAACACAAACAAACAAAAACAAAAAACTTTTAAAATTAGCTGGAAATGGTGATGTGTATATGTGTCCCAGCTACTTAGAAGCCTGAGGCAGGAGGATCTCTTGAGCCTAGGAGTTTGAGGTTGCAGTGAACTGTGATTACACCACTGCACTACAGCCTGAACAACACAGTGAAAACCTGTCTCTTAATTTTTTTTCTTTTTCTTATGATTTTCCTAGTAACATTTTTGTTATTGTTGTTTTTATTGCATTTTAGGTTTTGGGGTACATGTGAAGAACATGCAAGATTATTGCATAGGTGCACACATGGCAGTGTGATTTGCTGCCTTCCTCCCCATCACCTATATCTGGTATTTCTCCCCATGCTATCTCTCCTCAACTCACCACCCCCCCCGTCCCTCCCCTATTTCCCCCCAACAGACCCCAGTGTGTGATGCTTCCCTCCCTGTGTCCATGTGTTCTCATCATTCAACACCCACCTATGAGTGAGAACATTCGGTTTTGATTTTCTGTTCTTGTGTCAGTGTGCTGAGAATGATGCTTTCCAGGTTCATCCATGTCCCTACAAAGGACAGGAATTCATCATTTTTTCTTACTCTAGCTTACTTTATTTAAAAAATACAATATGTGATACATTTAACATACATATGTCTTAATTGATTGTTTTGTTGTCAGTAAACCTTCTGATCAGCCATAGGCTGTTAGTAGTAAATGTTTTTGGGAAGTCAAAAGTTATACATGAATTGGCTGGGTGCGGTGGCTCAAGCCTGTAATCCCAGCAATTTGGGAGGCCAAGGCAGGTGGATCACGAGGTCAAGAGATCAAACCATCCTGTTCAACATGGTGAAACCCCGCCTCTACTAAAAATACAAAAAATTAGCTGGGCATGGTGGTGCGTGCCTGTAATCCCAGCTACTCAGGGGGCTGAGGCAGGAGAATTGCCTGAACCCAGGAGGCGGAGGTTGCAGTGAGCCAAGAGCGTGCCATTGCACTCCAGCCTGCGTAACAAGAGTGAAACTCCATCTCAAAAAAAAAAAAAGAGTTATACATGAATTTTCAACTGCACAGGGAATGATCAGCCCCCTTAACTCTCATATTGTTTAAAGATGAAATTTATTTTATTCTCACAAATTCACTGTCAGATGATAATCTTTTCCCCTAGTTTTCACCTGTGTGGGCATCTCACCATTGCTAAATTTGTAGCAACTCTACATCACTACAAGTTTAGCAGCAAATATAATATTGGAAGGAACTTGGTTCAGGGTTTTATTTATTCATCCAAAAATACTAACTGTTCCTTTACTATATGCCATATTTTGTGTGGGGCATTGGGAATACAATTATTAGCAAGATAGATGATTCCAGATTTCATGGATATATAGACCCACTAATTTTCCAACTTACTAGCTGTCTAAATGTGAAAATTAGTTCATCTCTTTAAGCCTTGGTTTCCTAGGCTGTGAAATGAGTATAATATTTACCTTGCAAATTATATTGGGGAAATAATAAAAAACAAAATCTTCCCTCAACCCAAAGATCCTCTGTACAAAGGTAGTACAGAAAGAAAACAGTTTTTTATTAATTAAGCATTAATTCAGAATGTGATTTTTCATCATAAAAAATCCACTGAGAGTGCAAAGAGAGGAAGAACTGTCACCGTTTTATATAGCTGAGCAGATACAACCTGTTACATACATGTTCACATGATAAAGAACTGGTTCTCAAATAAGAGGATTTGACAGTACCATTTGTCACACACAGTTCATCCTAACTTTACCTAGTACTTGAGGTGACCATCTGAGTAACTTAGTTGGCTTTGGTAACAGCAAAAATAAGCTTCTCAAAACCTGAGAGGAGCTAGTTGTACAACCTGGAACACGGTACCCAGGGAAGTTAGGCTGCTACTCTCCCATGGAAACTGGGAGATACCGGTTCTATTTCTGTTGATGGTTACATTTTAAAGAGATAGTTTTCAGGTGTTTGAGAAAGATATTCCCAAGTCATTAAGTTTACAAAAACCTATCTAGTTTTCTAAATAATTTATGTACATTTTAAAGAGAGGAGAAAAGTACTTATAATTTTAAATATTCTAAAGTAAATTCTCTAAGAAAAGAAAGGGAGAGGTTTCTTCCTTTATTTGCAATAGAGAGTTGATCCCGTTGTTTTTAATTTTTATTTGCACTTACAGTTGTTGTCAGAATGTACGTACAAATGTAAAGGCACATTGTAAGCTCTTAAATATTTTTACAAACTGAAAATAGAATTAATTGGAATGGATATTTTGCTTCCTCAAATTACAGACATCTAGAAGGCAGATGAGTGAAGAGGGGAACTGTTGGGGAGGACTCAAACTGAGATAGCGAAGTAGAAAGGAACAAGCCTCTTGAGGAAAGGCAGAGCACTTTGCATCATTTGAACAAATGGGTTGGGAAAGAGTGGAGGATAATATTGTACCCAGAGTACATTGGAATTTGAGTGTTACGAGGGTAACATATTTTTATAATAGTCAAGAGACAAGATGAAACAGTGGTAATTTCCTTATGGAGGAATGACATGAAATGGTCTCTGTTACAACTTGGATGGTTTAGACTTACGGAATGACTGACAGTTGAGAGCCCAGGAGTTATCATCTGATGGATCTGGTTTTAAATTCAAGGTTCAATACTTACCAGCAAGACAAATTTGGACCTATCTGTTAATCTGTCTGTATCTCATTTTCCTTATCACTCTGTGCCTTGATTTGTTTCCTCGTTTGTACAACTGGGATAACACCCAGTCAGTAGAATCACTGTAAGCTTTCTAAGTGTTTAGTCAGTGTCTGACACATAGTGAATGTCAGTAATGATGACTACTATGGCCACCATCTTCTTTATTAATAAAAATAATAAATGAGTTTAGAAGGTTTGGGAATAATTACATGATATGTATAAAGGCTGTTGAGTGCCTGGTTTGGTTTCTAGTTTTCTACATTGTATAGAAAGGTGGCAAATATTGCTGATAGGTTGAACATTTAATTAACAGAAATTAGACAATTTGATGAAATAAATAGACAACATTGTCATCTGTGGTGTATGGGTTGCTTTATTGGGCCCAATTCTTCACCTTTTGTTGTGGAACTTTGAAGATCCTTTTTTAAAGAGGCAGAATATAGTTTCTATATGCATTTCTGTGTCCAATGAGGTGTTGATAGAAATGAGTTATCAGAGCCTTGCAAAAGCAACTACACATTTCCACTACCTTACATCTTTACTATTCCCATGCAATGAATATGCCTGGAGTAACCTGTGACAGTTTGAGAGAGGTGTAGAACAGGGTTATTGCTCCAGTCATCCCAGCTGACAACCAAGAAACGTCTAGACCTGTGAGAAAGCCCAACCAAGACGAGGAGAGCTAATTCTATATGCATAAGCTGTCAGCTTTCTCTTGTACATCACTGAGATTTGTGGTTGTTTGTTACTCAACAACAGCTAACTGATACATCAGCAGATAAAAATAGTATCAAACCTTCATCAGAAAAAAGAAAAGAAAGTAGCAGCTATCTTACAAGGTAATTTGTTGTAAATATTAAAACAGAAAAAGTACACAAAGTGCCGGACACTTAGGAGACATTTAGTAAGGTCTAGTTTCTGAGACTAAAGGAGTCAACCTGCAATAAATATCTAAAAACTTTTCACAATGCATTACATTTTAAAAGTGTGTCATTAGTCTTTATTAGACCCAACAAAGAAAAATATGGATATGCTATTTTAGAGCCCTTAGTGCTGGATTTCTGTATGTTTATAACTTTGAAATAGACTTATTTTGTGAATTTTTATGTATTGCTTTAAAATATCCATTTTATATGACAGACATTAAAATAAGTCTCTCTTTAAACAATGCAGTGCTGAAGATGAGACTTTATTTCTCCCCATTAATGCAATGGCCTTATTTTCCATTCCCATAATGGACTCAAGCAGTCAATGATTGGTTAAATTGCTCATTCTGCCTCTTGCCTGGGAGGCTTTTGCTGTGAGCAAGCATCAAGCACAAAATCTGACTGCCATGGAACATTAAACAGGTATTCTCCTTTTAAACTTTGTGATCTCAATTTGCTGGAGTTATCCAATAGAAAACAGATGCAAATTAAGAGCTCGATTCACAAAAATAATAGGTAGCATTTATATTGGCTTCCTATGGAGATACTTACAAAAAAGTGCAGAAGGCACAGCTAGCACATCCAAATGAGATGTGTGTTCCTGCAGTTTCATAAATAATCTTTTTCTCTTCTAAATATTGACCTTTCTTTGCTGAATGCAAGGTAAGCGTAGGTCCAAATGGGGTAGAATCATAGCTAAAAGTCACCTCTCATTAGAAGGTGTCAATGCTTTTGTGTGCTCTAGTGCTGCTTTTCTAGACATACTGGAGAAGAGGCGTAGTTTATTCAGTCTGACTTACGCCTACTGAATAGTGAATTAAAGGGCTAGGAAGCTGATCAGTTTCTGATTCTCTCTCAACTGACAAAAAACTCTAGCATTCAAGAGAGTTTATTAAGAAGAAGATTCTTTGGTTTGATGTGTGTGTGTGTGTGTGTGTGTGTGTGTGTGCATTTTTGTTTTCTGTTTGGTTGTTCACTAGCTTTAGTTTTGCTTTATGAAAGAAAGGGGAAAAAAAGTCCTGAAAAAGACAGACTACTCTGCTCTATATAATGCATTTATGTCACTCCTTAAGAAAGTTATGATCATGTATTACCCTACATTAATTAGCAAAAGTCAACATGTAGACTTTGATTTTCCCTAGAAATTTTGTAAACTTTGATGGCAATAATGAAAAGAGAAATAGACCCGTGAACCCAAAATATTGCCTATTATTTAGGAAACTGGAAAAGCAACAGGAAGATTGAATATAGCACCAACTTCCACATGGAACTTGTTTTAGATGATCATTTGGCCTGTACACTTTGTACAGTCACATCAATTTTATTAAGGACTTTCATCAAGAAAATCTGCTACATACATAACACAACTAGGCACTAAATATGTACTTACTGAAGTGAAATGAGGCTGGGCTGGGCAGACACTAAAGCAAAATATTGGTCACTTGCCTGGTGGGACAAGATGGAGATAAACAGTCGGATTCTTTGAAATATCCAAGTATTTAGCATATAATAGGTAGAATGGCTGCTGATCATTCATTTTTCTTATGATTATTTTGGGAATCAAAAATCATTAATAAAGAGATCTTGGGTATTAGGAAAGTGTCAGCTTCTACTCCAGCTCTTACATCTTAGATGTCTGCTGGTATCTTATGCCAAAATGGACTCCATTTGTAAATGCAAGAAACAGACTTCAATACCTGTTCTGTCAAATTTCCCAACAAATTTTTATTTATTTTCAATTATTTTTTCCTGCTCTCATTTCCACAGCTCTCATATTCTAGGCTCAGAATTTTACTGTTATTGAGAACTGGCCTATGCCAAGTTGTCCATGTATAATTATTAGGGTATTTGTAGTAGATTTTGGTAGCACCTAAAATTAGATGGAAATGAAGGTTAACTAATTCCTTTCAACATCAGTACCTGGATATCAGATTGTCATAAAAGCAAGTGTCAGCAAACTCAGCCTTACTTAGAGATGTTTCTTAGAAATGATATTTGTCTTACCATGAGAGCATGTGGTGTTTGGTTTTCTGTTCCTGTGTTAGTTTGCAGAGGATGATCGTTTCCAGCTTCATCCATGTCCCTGCAAAGGACGTGAACTCATCTTTTTCATGAATGCATAATATTCCGTGGTGTATATGTGCCACATTTTCTTTATCCAGTCTATCATTGATGAGCATTTGGGTTGGTTCCAAGTGTGTTCTATTGTGAATAGGGCTGCAATAAACATATGTGTGCATGTGTCTTTATAGTAGAATGATTTATAATTTTTGGTATATACCTAGTAATGGGATTGCTGAGTCAAATGATATTTCTGGTTCTGGATCCTTACAGTTAAACAATGAGAACACATGGACACAGGGAGGGAAACATCATATACTGGGACCTGCTATGGGGTTGGGGACTAGGGGAGGGTAGCATTAGGAGAAATACCTAATGTAGATGACAGGTTGATGGGTGCAGCAAACCACCACGGCACATGTATACCTATGTAACAAACCTGCACATTTTGCAAATGTATCCCAGAACTTAAAGTATTAACAGAAAAAAAGAAGAAACGATACTTGTGTTAAATGCAATTTCATAATAACAGCTCAACAGCCTATTTCATACATTCAGAGCATTCATAGATGTACCAATTCTCTGTACTTCAGGTGCTGTCATCGTAACATACCAAAGAGGTTCACAGAGAACATGTAACAGTATAGATACAGAATACAGCTAGCCTTACAGGCATCATTAGGTAAAGAGAATACTCAGATGTCATAGCTGGATGCAGATCCGGTTCAGAATCCAGTCCTCAGTACCATCCTGGGGAGTGATGGGCAGATATCTCACTGGACCTTTTCTTCATGCTATGGAGAAGGGTGCCTTCAAATATCTTAAGCAATGCATGGACCTCGAATACTACTAATTCATTATCATTGGAACCTATTTTAATATTTATTAAGTTAATTAGCAAAGCCTTTGGTATCGATTGGTGATAAATGTGGCTGACTTATAATAACTGCCTCTGAAGAAACCTTCTATGAATTCCTAACAATTACTCCTAGATTATAAATTGAAACACACACACACACACTCATATTGTCTGCACATTCATAAATTAAATAACAGAGTTATATACAATACATATATACAATATAATAGTTAACAAACCTTCTTCTGGCCCTCTCGGCTTTTTTAACACTCACATTTTGAGTTTTGGTTAATGAAATTTGGTGTTCAATTTGGGACCTGCTGTGGTTTATACTGTGATTTCAGCAAGCGTACCCTCATTTGTACCCCTTACCCAAACTCTCCTCTATCTCTAGCCACAAAAACCCACTAGGCAATGGCCAACCCTCAGTCCTCTAACAGAAGAGGGGAGGCTGGAGAGAGTAATACTTCCAATTATTTCCAGAGTATTGAAGAGTGAAATGGATATGATTAAGTAGCAATAAGAAGATTTATTAAAGAACAAAAAAATTTTTCAGTATAGTAAATATAATATGCAGAGATTTTAGATTGAGTTTTCTTTGTATTTGAAATCTGACTTCATCTTTTACTCGAGATGGCTAGTATATATTGCTTAACCTATTTGAGTCTTAGTTTTCTCATCTGTAAAATGTGGATAATTTTTACTCAATTGCAACGTATATGAAGTGCTTAGATAATGCCTGTGCATATCTTACTTTAATAAATGATATTAGTCACAGTGTTAGTAGTACTCTATTATTATGGTTGCTCTCGTTGATATTATTGTACATCTTAAGAACTATATGTGAATTGTAAGAAATCGTTGAGACCCATAAAGTGAATCAGGTTTTTAAGGAGCACATGGAATGAATTGGTATGTGAATTAGTTACCTATAAACACTAGACACTACTAGTAATTTGTATAAATGAGCACTTTTATGTACACAGATTGCTTATCACATGTTGATCTTTAAAACTTTACCTGTATTCTGGATTGTCTTCAGTGGTGTTGTTTCTAATCATAAAAGACAGCGAATGCAGATTTATATGAGCATATAAAGTATACGATATTTTACATATGTGTTTGGCCCTAAAGAGAGGAATGCCAAAGGGGATCTTAAG
>JAPYYA010003591.1:0-12695 GCA_028533165.1 Leontopithecus rosalia | reverse complement strand
GAACAGCATCGTTAAGACTGATGGTGTTTTTCTGCCCAGGCTTCTCCTGTCTGGCTTCCTTCTTGTGTCTGTAATAGGCGATTCTGCCTTCCCAGAGCTCCAAACCTCGGTCAGAAGGGGAACCAGTCCCGTTCACTCTGCGCCGAGAGCTGTTAACCCATGGTGCCATCACAACTGCTGCGCCAGCCTCAGGAGTCGCGCTGGGGACCCGTGTGGCCCCTCCAAACCTCGGTCAGAAGGGCAGCCAGCCCCGCCTACTCAGCGCCGAGAGCTGCCGTGCGGAGGTGCAGGCGAAACCGCTGTGCCGGCCACAAGAGTCGCGCTGGCCACAAGAGTCGCGCCGGCCACAAGAGTCGGGCTGGCGACCCGTGTGGGTCGTCCACTTGGAATCTTCTGCTCCTGAGTGACCAGAATTTGTCTTAAAGTGTGGCATCCTGTAGTTCTATGCGCTTTCACTGCCAGCTGCAATCCCGAGATGTTAGCGATCTGCCATCTTGGATCGTTCCTTGTTTATTTGTTTGAGACAGTCTTGCTCAGTTGCCCAGGTTGGAGTGCAGTGGTACCTTCTTGGCTCACTGCAACTTCTGCCTCCCAGGTTCAAGCAATTCTCCTGTCTCAGTCTCCTGAGCAGCTGGGACTACAGGCATGTGCCACCATACCTGGCTAATTTTCTTATATTTTTAGTAGAGATGGGGTTTCACCATGTTGGTCGGGCTGGTTTCGAACTCCTGACCTCAAATGATCTGCCTGCCTCAGCCACCTAAAGTGCTGGAATTACAGGTGTGAGCCACTGTGCCTGGCCAAGGTAATGTTTTCCTCACCCTAACATTCTCTAATAGTAGATTCAGGATCCTACTTGTGTTTCTTTAAGAAGATGACATTTATTTTAAGGAAATACAAACTGTCCAAGCTTCAAAGTTAATATAGATCCATAGTCTTTTATCCAATACCTGTGGGTTGGATGTGTTTCAGAATTGAGATTTTAAAATTTTTTTCATAAATACATTCCAGTGAACTGGGGGCAGCATCCTGTAATCAGACACATTAAGATCAAACACATTAAGTAATATCTGTTGTAAAATGCACATATCTTTATACTGAGTGGGATAAATAAAGACTATCAGTAGCCTTGCATTTGCTCATGTTAGGTTTTGTTGCCACACATATTCAGGATAGGTCAGATATTTGCCACCAAATGAGTTTCAGGAACATTTTTAGTTTCACAGCTTCTGGTATTTAGCATCAGGTTTGAGGGATTGCGGACTACTATAATAGTAATTACAAACCCACTTACTATGTTCCTGGCACTATTTTAAGTGACACACACACACACACAGACACACACACACACACATAAATCATTTAATCTTCAAAACAGGAACTATTGAGTTATTTACTATGATTATCCTCATTTTATAGATAAGGAAATTGAGTCCCGTCGAAGACCAGCCCTGGTAGAAGCTAATTTCAAACCTAGTGTGTCTGACTCCAGAATCCATATTACTGGGACTTAAAGAAATACAGTTGCTGGCCAGGAGTGGTGGCTCATGCCTGTAATCCCAGCACTTTGGGAGGCTGAGGTGGGTGGATCACAAGGTCAGGAGATCGAGACCATCCTGGCCAACATGGTGAAACCCCGTCTCTACTAAAAATACAAAAAAAAAAAAAAATAGCTGGGTGTGGTGGTGTGCGTCTGTGGTCCCAGCTACTCAGGAGGCTGAGGCAGGGGAATCGCTTGATCCTAGGAGGCAGAAATTGCAATGAGCTGAGGTTGTACCATTGCACTCCAGTCTGGTGACAGAGCGAGACTCAAAAAAAAAAAAAAAGAGATATAGTTGCCTAGAAGAGTAGGAAATCATTTTGCTAAAAATATTGGTTCTTGGATATTAATCTGAGAAAACTTCTACTGTTCTTTGGCATTTAATGTCTTCTTTCCACTGTGTGCTATTCATTTATCTTCCTGAATTTTCTTTCTTTTTTTTGAGACAGGGTCTCACTCTGTCTCCCAGGCTGGTGTGCAGCAGCACAATCATGGCTCACTGCAGCCTTGACCTCCTGGGCTCAAATGATTCTCCCTCCAGAGCAGCTGGAACTACAGGTGTGCACCACCACACCGAGCTAGTTTTTGTATTTTTAGTAGAGATGGGATTTTGCTATGTTGCCCAGGCTGGTCTCAAACTCCTGAGCTCAAGCAGTCCACCCACTTGGGCTTTCAAAGTACTGGAATTACAGGTGCGAGACACTACGCCCAGCCACCTTCCTGAATTTTCTGTTTGACAATGTTTTACAATTGTCGTATTAAATTATAGCTCTTATTGTTTCATTAATTGGGTTCTAAGTTTGTCTGTGATGGAGAGATTTGTTCATATTTTTTTGTGGGGCCAGGCCCAGGGACTTCTAAATTTATCAGACCTTATGCCTGGCCTAATGGCCTAGGTTTCTATAGAGATTCCTTAGTCTGATTAGTTTCTGGAGTATCATAGGTAAACTCCAGAACATTAGTTTCAAATCTTCTGAATTATGTCCCCAGGAAGCCTTCTGGCTAGTTGAAAATTTACACATTGAAATAATCTGACTAGGTCTTTTTATCTTGATCTCTTAAAAAGACCCATAAAATTAAAGTGTGCATTACTTTTCATCTTAGCATTTCTAAATGTGTGTATATTAACTTCCAGACATTCTGGCACCCTTATAAAAGGAATGGAAGAAAAGTATTGCAGTGCTGTTTTTACTGATGAGTAAATTATGGGTGGAGAGAGTTCTGCTCTAGAGTACTTAATCAGAAGAAAATAGAAATGTAAGACCTTGTTTAGCTGAAAGACAGTGTTAGATGATATTTTAAGTTATAAATAGCTTTAATCCATACTTTTTGCCTTGATCTTGATTTTTGTGTGTTTTTTTTTAGGTGTGATATAAAAACCTTTGTTACTAATGTTGACGTTATGTTACAGGGACCTCTTCTGTGATCACTTAGTCTTTTTTCAAGTATATGTTTTGATTTATCTGTTTTTTTACTAGAAATGACTACCCTGACTGCACTGGTAGCTTTAAAGGAGGATTTCTAAAAATGTGATGAAGAAGATAAAGATTATGTCTGGATACCTATGTTTGAATCTTAGTAAAGGTTTACTAAAAATAATTATCATTTTAGATGTATCTATATGAGTATATGTGATAAATTTGTGTCAAAATAATCTCTAATAATGTCACTGTTCTATAGATAATTATTGACAGAAAAAAATCTTTATTATTTTGTCTTCATTGAAAAAAAACTTTCTTCTATGCTCCTTGTTCATTTTTTTTTCAATTTAAAGTCTTCTCTGTGTTCCTCTCACTCATATCTTTTATTTTTAGCCCCATCCATTCTTTCCATGATCTTTAAGGAACCAAATTACCCTCTTTGTTGAACAATTTACCACTTTGTCCTCCTTCAGTGCTTCTTCAAAGCCTAATTCTTCCAAGAAGGCTTTCTAGATGAACAAAAAGTCCTTGAAGATGTCTTAGCGTCAGCATGCATAGTGTTGAACAGTTTGCACTCAAAACAGAATCCGTCTTTCTCTGTGACGTTTTTTTCCTATTGATTTGTTTTTAGTCTATTTCATTTAGATTATGAAGTATTCTTAATAAGCAAATGTCATCTTTTATGCAATATTCAGAACATGGTAATTATTCTCTCTTTTTGAAAAAAAAATGGAGAAAAGATTTTCTTTTTCCACTGGTGTCTTCTTTATTGTCCAGCTTATACCCTACTCCCACACCCTCGATCACCTTCATCTGAGGAACAATAAAGAAAAAACTTTCATAACAGAAGTTATCTGGCTCTAAAAAAAAATCAAGTACTTTGACTAAGTAGCAGATTTATTTTCCTATTTATGAATAATATGAGCTGTTTTTGTGGTAGGTGGTTTGGGATGCATACCAGTATAAAAGGCCTAATTTGATTAAGAAATAAATGTTTGATCTTTTGAATGATAGAATTTCCCCATTAGAAATACAATTAAAGTTAATAGTGAACAGAGTGCTTCTTTTTTTTTTTAAATTTTTTTGTGGCGGAGTTTTGCTGTTGTTACCCAGACTGGAGTGCATTGGCACGATCTCGGCTCACCGCAACCTCTGCCTTCTGAGTTCAAGCAATTCTCCTGCCTCAGCCTCTCCAGTAGCTGGGACTACAGGCTCACACCACCGTGCCCAGCTAATTTTTTTTGTATTTTTAGTAGAGACGGTGTTTCACCTTGTTGACCAGGATGGTCTCGATCTCTTGACCTCATGATCCACCCACCTCGGCCTCCCCAGAGTGCTTCTAATATTAATAATTAACAAGTGTGCAGTACATTATGCTTACAAGGTGCTCTTACAATGTCTAGAACCTTGCAATTCATATTTTGTTGATTTCTGCATATTACATGAATGAAAAAGGCTTGTCTCCTCTGTTTGTACTTTTATTGGTGAATATTGATCAGACCTTTATAGGTTTTGGTGGGTTTCAGATGTGATACTTTAAATTTCAAATCATAATGTTTTAATTTTATTTTGTTAAGTATAAATCTTGGCTTGTTTAGCTGCCCATATTTATATGATGAAAAAATGGTATTTGGAGAAGAGAACTGCTTGCTTTATATTTTCTTTCCTAGACACTACACCCGGCCGAATGTTGTGGAAGAGCCCAGTAGTAATTGAAAGTAAATGGTGATGGAGATACCAAGGTGAACTACAGAACTTGACTTGGAGGGCTCAAATGATGAATTTCATTTCTTTTTTCTTTCTTTCTTTTTTTTTGAGACGAAGTCTCACTCTGTCATCCAGGCTGGATTGCAGTGGTGCGATCTCGGCTCACTGCTATCTCTGCCTCCTAGGTTCCAGCAGCTCTCCTGCCTCAGCCACTCGAGTAGCTGGGATTACAGGTGCCTGACACCATGCCCAGCTCATTTATGTATTTTCAGTACAGATAGGGTTTTGCCATGTTGGCCAGGTTGGTCTGAAACTCCTGCCCTCAAGTGATCCACTTGCCTTGGTCTCCCAAAGTGCTTGGATTACAGGCATGAGCCACTGCACCTGGACTAAATTTTCTTTCTTTATATTGAAATACTTAATTCTTTCTTAGTATAAGAATCTCTTTGCAATTATATATATACGTATATATATATCTGTATATATATATATATATATCTTTTTTTTTTTCCAAGATAGAATCTCACTGTGTCTCCCAGGTTGGAGTGTAGTGATGCCATCTCGGCACACTGCAATCTCTACCTCTTAAGTTTAAGCAATTCTCTTGCTTCAGCCTCCCAAGTAGCTGGGATTACAGGTGCCCACCACCATGCCCAGCTAATTTTTATATTTTTAGTAGGGACACAGTTTCACCATGTTGGCCAGGCTGGTCTCAAACTCCCGACCTCAGGTGATCCACCCATCTGGGTCTCCCAGAGTGCTGGGATTACAGGCATGAACCACCACACCTGGACCACAATCTCTTTGGAATTATCTTAACCTGCTATGTCAGTTGGACTGCCTCAAATCACTGTGTTAATGGCAAAGAGATTTACACTTTCACCTCTAATGTTAACTGAGCACATATTATATGCCTAATTACCTATAAGGATTTTTTTTTACATATATCATGTTACTTAATTTTTAAACAATGCAGAAGTTAAATCTTATTAGCTGTACTTTATGACTGGCAAACACTGAGATTCAGAAAGTTAAAGTAGTTTACTCAAGCCTATTAGGCTTATGGACCCCATGAGGGTGGGACTTCTGTTTGCTTTGTTCACCATTATACCTCTGCTGTCCAGCACAAATAGATTCTTAATAAATATTTAGTAACTGAATTAGTGAAAAGGAGGGAACCGTTTGTAGGCATACTAGACATGCAGTGTCCATTATTCTTGAGAAAAATAATGTAATCATAGCCTTTCTCTTTAGTTTAGAAATGAACTTTTCTCTCACTCATAGTAATATAAGGAATAGTATGAGAACCTGCTTAGGGCAAGTGGAACTCCTTGAGATCTATCTTATTATATTAATTATTCATTTTTTGTTACATAATTTTTTCCCTTGTATTTTTCTTGAAGAACAATAATGGATAAATGAACATTTGATGACTTTGTAGAAAGGGTAGCTAAGTTGCAAAAGCTGAGCAGTTGTCTGTAAGATGTGGGGTCCTAAGTTTTTTATTAGTTCTTTTACTAGTTCTCTATCTAGTGAAAGCAAGTAGTTTGCTCTGTTAAATGAGGTAGACTAGATTTGTGCTTTTTAAATAGTATTATTTGGGGACCTAGGATTCCTCAGATGTGTTTGGGAGCTATTTTATGGACTAGAGAGGCCAGCAGGTCTACTTCTGGACCATTTACACCCAACTTTCACCTCTCATCCCCACATCACCACCCACACTTTCATCAGCTCTTCTCTCATTTGGCTTATCTATTGGATTTGTCCTTTCAGTAAATATTTTTGAAATAGGAATTCTCTTACTCTAACATTTTGTGATAAAGAAATTTGGTAATCTATGAACTTACATTAAAATATTTACATTATATTAAGTAACACTATACATAAGAGGAGAGAAATATACCAAAATGTTAATTGGTTAAAGCTAAGTAATGGGATTATGGGTAATTTTAATTTTCTTCTTTGTGTTTTTCTGAATTTTTAAAGTTTTTTCAATGACTATATCCAATTCTAATTTTATGGTTATAAAAATAAATGAATAACATTTAAAAATGAATACAAAGTTCTGATAAGCTTGGTAAGTCTTTACTTATATAATAATATCAAGTCAGATGATATTACCTAGGGTCACTTAACTATAATTTCTGTCATTGACTAAGCAAGTTTGATCTATATCAGAGGTATTTTTTTAGTCTTAGTGAGTCAGGGTTTTGAAGAAAGGAGATTGCTGAAGATAGTACCAAAGAAAGGAAACTATTCCTGAGGCCTGACAAATCTTAAACATAGAGTAGGAATGACATATCTAAGATTTGGTACCCTTCGGGAAAGTTTAACTGAGATCTTCAGCAGAGGCTGAAAATTGAGAGCTGGTTCTTTCTCCATTTCATTCTGTCTAGGTAATGTAAAGCATGCACTTTAAAATTACTTAAGGTAGCTTATTGAAATAGATCTTGTTTAGATTGTACAAAATTTGAATTCATGGCATTGTTTATAGTCTTTATCAATACAATATAGTTGATTATTTCTTCCTTAAACTTACAGAGCCCCTAAAAGTTTGGTTTCAGTCTGTCCATATGTTTTGCAATTAGATCAGACGGGATTGCTGTTATACTGGTAATATAACAGATGTTCTCTATGATACCTTGCCAGGGAGACAGCTAAGCTCTAAGGGATGGAGAAATTTATTCATTTGGAAAAAGGAATGTATTCTGCCTAGTCACGGGGAAAACGATAAGGAGTAGGAATGTTGTCAACCTGGCTGGAGAATGTTAAATAACCTTTTACTAAATTTTAGACCTGTTAGATAACTGAGTCTGAAAACTTATTTCAGTCTTGCATGCTTCCAAGAAACTGGCCTATTATCACAGATCTTATTAGACTTTTATCATTTATTTTTAAGTTATCTAGTGCTTTTACTTGATATGTATGAGCAAAAGGAAGAGATTAGAAGTAGTAGCATTGTTAACTGCAAGGAGGATATAATATTTCCTACTCCCTTTTAATTTTGGATTTTTTCTTTTTTTGAGACAGGGTCACATTGTCACCAAGGCTGGAGTGCAGTGACATCATTGTGGCTCGCTGTAGCCTTGACCTCCTGGGTTCAAGTGATCCTCCCATCTCAGCCTCTTCAGTAGCTGGTACTACAGGCATGTGCCACCATGCCCGGCTAATTTTTTTAAACATTAATTTTTTTTTTTTTTGTAGAGACAGGGTTTCACTATGTTACCTAGGCTGGTCTTGAATTCTTGGGCTCAAGTGATCCACCCACCTCAGCTTCCCAAAGTGTTGAGATTACAGGCTTGAGCCACTGTGCCTGGACTGGAAATGGTCTTTAAAGATGAAATTTCTTTAAAAAATATTCTGGGAAAAGTGTAGATGTTATTCATTTTGAAGGCAATTGGATAACTCGAATAGTTTTTTAGATTCTCTTCAGTCCTGTTAATCATCACAGGGATTGGGAAGGGCTATTGGAAATAATGGGGGGAAAGGACTTGCATTCCAATATATTTGACCTGTTTTGTTTGTTTATTGAGGCTTGATGAGAGGAAGGAATTGGGCTTTTTCTGCTGTAGATTTTTAATGTGATTTTATATTTATTGTAATCCTAGAGTGTGTTTTATTAGTTCGATATGAATAGCACCAGTGGTATAGTCCCACCATCTATTGATGTTGTGTGGGTTAATGAATAGTTATAAAGTGTACCAAAAACTGAAAGCAATCTAGCTGTTGGGTATTATTATACTAAATTATTGGTATACTGCCTGCAAACCTATCCTGTTCAACTGGTTTGAGTTTTTAAGTTAGTTTGTTGCTTCAACTTGGCCACAAAGGCAGGGCTGAATGGTCCAGCTAATCAGTGGAATGGAAGTCAGAAGAACTAAATTCCAATCTTGCTATTCACTTTTTGGGATATTGACACATTTTTTTGATAACTCTGTGACTTTGTTTCCCTACCAATAAAATGAAACTTACTTCCAGACTCCCAAGGTTTTTGAGAAGTTAACATATGTAAACTACCTTGGGCTTTCTCAGACACAAAGCCTTTATAGAATTCATGCTGTTTTCTTATATTCTTTCCAGATTACATGGTTTATATTAGCATAAAATGTAATGTGACCAAGATAGCTTTGATTAAACACAACAAAGAAATAAACACATGCATTTATATATGGCTTCTTTACACAAAATGTATTTTTATACTGTTTTGTAGTTGACATATTTGTATAATTTAACAATTATACCATGATATTTTCCAAAGGTTTGGGATCCTTTAGTATTATTTTTCTTCCCTACTACCATGAGAACACAAAATAATCTTTATCTCATATTAAACTCACAACATATATAAGTTATGCTTTATATGATATTATTTTTGGTTGATCTGTTTAGGATGGATTCTACTAAGTTTTTTTTAAGAAACAGGGCTCACTCTTTTGCCTAGGTTGGAGTGTAGTAGTGTGATTGTAGCTCACTGCAGCCTCGAACTCCTGGGCTCAGGTGATCCTCCCATATCAGCCTCCTGAGTAGTTGGGACTACAGGCATGTACCACCATGCTCAGCTAATTAAAAAAAAATTGTAGACATGTGGTCTCTATATTGCCCAGGCTGCTATTGAACTCCTGGGATCAAGAAGTCTTTCCACCACAGTCTCACAAAGTATTGACATTACAGGTGTGAGCCACTGCACCTGGCCAATTTTTTTACAATTATAAAAATAATCTATGTTCATTGCAGAAAACATAAAGAAGGGCAAAAACAAAACATGAACCCAGAGATAACTAAAAGTAACTATTTAGTGATAACTGTGGAATTTTTTTACATCAATATTTTAACTCCCTCCCTGCCATTGAGATTAATCTGTATGGAAGTATTGCTTTAAAACCGCTCTTTAACATTATTCAGACATTTTAATGTTTTGAAGTGGGGCATCTTTCAAATGGAAATGAAAGTGTGAAAGCAGTACTGTTGGTACTATTACTGTTATTTAAATTATCAAACTAAGTGTCTACTATGTTTAATTTACTATATTAGATGCCTCCTAATAGAGAAAAAAGCTATCCCATAAAGCTTTTTTAAAATCACTGATTGAGTTTAATATTTTATTACTGCATATATTGCTTCATTTCTTACAGTAATAAATGAGATCACTTATTTATTATGAAAACAGAGGTGCAGGTAGGCTTTAACACTTTTCTGAAGACAAATATGACAGATCAAAATGCAAAAAACAATCTACCACATTTAAATTATTTGTCATGTCACCAAAAAGAATGTAAATCTATTTTGGGTAGTGATCTAAGACTCCATATGATGCTTTACTTGAGACTTGGTACTTCCTGGCAGAACCAAGCCAGTGACTGTGTTTCTTGTGTCTGCTCCAGCAGAAGCATGATTTGTCATTGGTTCACATGGTCCTTGAAAGCTGAAAGCAGTCTGGAAAAAAGCCAGGCATTTGGTATTTTTCAATACTGTGGTGAGAGAAGACAAGGTGCCCATCTGCCTGGCTTGTATATTGCCAAAAAGGCCTAGGTGCTATCCTAAAGAATATACCAGAGAATGACTCTGGCCTTTAGGAAACTGGTTAATGATTACTCTTCTCTGAATTTTGAACTTTGAAATCCAAGCAGTAATGAATCATAGTGTTATTGAGAGAGGATTAAATTGATCACTGTATGTAAAACACTTAATTCAGTAGTGTTAACAATCAGCACATATATTAATTAGCACATAGTAAACACTTAAAACAGTTTTTGAAAAACAGGGATTTTTTTCAAAGACAGCAGTGAGAAACGGCAGTGAAAACTTTGTTAATTCTAGATTAATTAATTTGCCAACTTTCTTGATATAATCTATAGACTGGTAACACATTGGTAATCAGAAAGACTTGCATATTGTCACAAATCATCTCTGTAATAGGTGGTTCTAAGGTGCAGGATAGGAACAATATGCTTGCAGCAAAGGCTACCTCCTATTTTTCCAGAATGGCCCAGGTCAAGGTAGAATAATGCCGTATCATGTTGCTAGATACAACAGTAATGGTACTGCTTAGAACTGGACTAAATGGAAGAGATTTTAAAAAGGTAAATGCAAAGATGGTAATCCCTGAACCAGCCATTTTCCAGTTCTGGTAGGTATATATTCCTTGGGATCTTATGTAGGCATCAGACCCTAGCTATAAATGACCTAGTAATGTGAAAATAAAATTGGGCTTATGGAAAGATGTGACCACTCAATTTTATGTTGGTAGCACATTGATATTTTTGAAAGCATGCCAAATACAACAAGTCACATAACCTTCCTGGGCTTCTATACTATCTTCTGTAACATGAATATAATAGTAACCTAACCAAATAATGTTCTTGGGTATTGGGCCTAGAATTTAAAACTAACCTTCTGACTCAAGTCTGTGATCCTTTTTTTCCTTTGATTAAACTGTGCTGCCTTTCCAAAGCAGATGGGAGTAGCAGAAAATGAAATGAAGCATTTAGTAGCTACAGAGCACATTTTGGGTTCTGTTTTTTTTTCTCCTCCCCTATCCTCCCCCAGAAAACTCATACATTTTCTCTCTCAGCACTGGTTCTGAGATGTACACAGTGATCCAGTTTGGCTTTCAGTAGCTGCTGTGAAAATCAAAATTAGATCAAAGAGTGTTTCTTGAAGGCAGTTATGAATGTAGGTTGGAGGTTGGGAGAGGAGATAATGGTGGAAATTAAATGAGGGTAAGCGGATAGAAAAGCATGGCAAATGTATAGCCGAGTCAATTCTAAGCAAAAAGAACAAAGCTGGAGGCATCACACTACCTGACTTCAAACTATACTACAAGGCTACAGTAATTAAAACAGCATGGTACTGGTATCAAAACAGAGATATAGACCAATGGAACAGAACAGTGACCTCGGAGGCAACACCACACGTCTACCACCATCTGATCTTTGACAAACCTGACAAAAACAAGCAATGGTGTTGGGAAAACTGGCTAGCCATGTGCAGAAAGCAGAAACTGGACCTCTTCCTGACACCGTACACTAAAATTAACTCCAGATGGATTAAAGACTTACACATAAGACCTAACACCATCAAAACCCTAGAAGAAAACTTAGGCAAAACCATTCAGGACATAGGCATAGGCAAGGTCTTCATGACTAAAACACCAAAAGCATTGACAACAAAAGCCAAAATAGACAAATGGGATCCAGAGCTTCTGCACAGCAAAAGAAACAATCATCGGAGTGAACCGGCAACCAACAGAATGGGAAAAATTTTTTTGCAATTTACCCATCTGACAAAGGGCTAATATCCAGAATCTACAAAGAACTAAAACAAATTTACAAGAAAAAAACAAACCCATTCAAAAGTGGACAAAGGACATGAACAGACACTTCTCAAAAGAAGACATATATAAGGCCAACAAACATATGAAAAAATGCTCATCACCTCTGGTCATTAGACAAATGCAAATCAAAAACCACATTGAGATACCATCTCACACCAGTCAGAATGGTGAGCATCAAAAAATCTGGAGACAGGAGGAACGATCCAAGATGGCCGATCGCTAACATCTTGGGATTGCAGCTCGCAGTTAAAGCTCATAGAACTAGAGGACGCCACACTTTCAGACAAATTCTGGTCGCTCAGGAGCAGAAGATTCCCAGTGGAGGAGCCACGCGGGGCAGTGGTCTCGCCGGCACCGCGGTGCACCGGTCTCGCCGGCACCTCCGCACGGCAGCTCTTGGAGCTGACTAGGCGGGGCTGGCTCCCCTTCTGACTGAGGTTTGGAGGAGCCGCGCGGGTTCCCAGCGCTGACTCTTGAGGCTGGCGCAGAGTGAACGCGACTGGTTCCCCTTCTGACCGAGGTTTGGAGCTCCGGGAAGGCAGACTCACCTATTACGGACACAAGAAGGAAGCCAGACAGGAGAAGCCTGGGCAGAAAAACACCATCAGTCTTAATGCCGCTGTTCCTGGCCCTGGGAACTAACATCTTGGACCTAACTCAAGAGACCTACTGAAAGCTGGTAATTTCAAAGACG
>JAPYYA010003590.1:0-12696 GCA_028533165.1 Leontopithecus rosalia | reverse complement strand
TCTTTCTTTCCTTCTCTCAAAAAAAGAAAGAAATCAACTTGTAAACCTCTAGATCCAGGTCGGCAGTATCTCTCTCATTGCTTGATTTCCTTCCTTCCCTTCCCTCCTTCCCTCCCTCCCTTCCTCCCTTCCTCCTTTCCTTCTTTCATCCCTTCCTTCCTCCCTTCCTGCCTTCCTCCCCCCACACCAAAAAAAAGAGTAGCTCAACCTACATTTTTCTTGCTCAAAAAAGATTTCCATGACAAAACAGACAAACTGAAGAGAAAGCACAAAGAATTCTGTCAATGCTAAAACCAAAACCTCACTTTTAACATCAGTCAACTCATGCTTACTCATTTCTATATCACTTTAGAGAGGTATTATGGTTAGAATTTATAGTGGCCACTTGGATGAGTGGGTGAGTGGGATGTGTGTGTGTGTGTGTGTGTGTGTGTGTGTGTGTGTGTGTGTGTCTATCTGTAACTATTTATCTTTTGGTTATTAGAAGATAAACAGAAAGAACAACTCAATATAATTTATATGAGTTACTTCTTCAGCTGAATTCTCAAAAGATTCTTTGGCCATCATTACAACTACTGTCCAATTTTAAGTTCACAGTCAATGATTCAGGTAAAGAAAGGAGTAAGTAAAAAGTTGGTGGCTCATGCCTATAATCCCAGCATTTTGGGAGGCAAAGGTGGGTGGATCACAAGGTCAAGAGTTCAAGATCAGCCTGGCCAAGATGGTGAAACCCCTTCTTTACTAAAAATACAAAAATTAGCCGGGTATGGTGGCGGACACCTGTAATCCCAACTACTCAGGAGGCTGGGGCAGAGAACTGCTTGAACCCAGGAGGGGGAGTTTGCAGTGAGCTGACATTGCACCACTGCACTCCAGTCTCTTTAGTAGCAAAATTAAAATTAAAATTAAGAAAAAGTTCGGTGAATGTAGCCTTTCTTCTCTTCCAACTTTGCTGCTAAAAGTTACACAAACAATGAAATGTATATATTTATATACCCAGTTTCCACCAGTCATCTTTCTAATCATTATACATACTTTTCAATGGGAAGAGGATGTGGTCCAGACACAGAAAGTTTGTAGATAAACATAAGAAATTTCCTAAAAGCTTCAAAAAAAGGCCAGTGTGAGAGTAAACAAATGCATTTGTTTGTATTGATGGATTTGGAGACCATTTTTCTCTCCACAGGTGTCAACAGGCCCAGCTGCATAAGCTGTTTCTCTGATAGACGTTCCCGAGAGTAAGGTTCATAAAACTGAATGGCAGCTCCATATACCTACAGAGTAAGAGAATTGTTAGAAGATTTGAGTTTGTTTTAAAGTATTAACTTTTCTTTTTCTCTTATTACACAAGAAATATTTGCTTGGAGTACACTTATACAGATAAATTACCTAAAAAAACTTACCCAATATTCTATCCCAGAGATAACCAGATTTCTGTGTAAATCCCTCAAGATTTTTTCCACTGCAATTTTATACATTCAACTATGTATCTTACACAAAAATGGATGGTAACCTCTTGTAACTTGCTTTCATTTTTAAAAGTGAAATTTTTTTTTACCTAGCTCCTACCCTAGAGCATGAACTCTAATGACTCACTCAACTTAGTTTTTAGGGTTTTAGGGTTTTTTTTTTTCCCGTTTTTTTGACGGAGTCTCGCTCTGTCACCCAGGCTGAACTTGGCTCACTGCAACCTCCAACTCCTGGGTTCAAGCGATTCTCCTGCCTCAGCCTCCCAAGTAGCTGGGATTATGGGTGCGTGCCACCATGCCCAGCTAATTCTTTGTATTTTTAGTAGAGGCAGGGTTTCACCACGTTAGCCAGGATGGTCGATATCTCCTGACTTCATGATCCACCCACCTCGGAAAGTGCTACTAAAGTGCTGGGATTATAGATGTGAGCCACCGTGCCCGGCCCAGATTTTTTTTAATTGGGTTAAAAGATACATAACATAAAATACACCACTTTAACCATTTTCAAGTGTACAATTCACTAGTATTAAGTACCTTCAAAATGGAGTGTAACCAGTATCACTAATCATTTCCAGAACTTTTTCATTACCCCAAACGAAAGCTCTGTAACCCTTAAACAGTAAATTCCCATTCTCTTGCCCTCAATCCAAGTCCCTGGTAAACTCTATTTTACTTTCTGTCTCTACAAATGTAGCTATTCTAGGTACCTCCTATAAGCGGGATCATACAAAATTTATTCTTTTGTGTCTGGCTTATTTCACTTGGAATAATGTTTTTAAGATTCATCTATGTTGTAGCACATACCAAATTTCATTCCTTCTTAAGGAATACATAATAATTCCATCATATGCATATACCACGTTTTGTGTATCCATTCATATGCTGATGAACATTTGGATTGTTTCCTCCTTTTGCCTATTACAAATAATCCTGCTATAAACACTGGTGTACAAGTATGTGTTTAACTCTCTGCTTTCAATTATTCTGGGTATATGCCTAGGCATGAAACTGCTGGATCGTATGGTAATTCTACGTTTAACTTTTGGAAGGAGTTGCCAAATTGTTTTCCACAGCAGCAGCATTTGATTTTCTCATCAGCAATGTTCAATTCCTCAATATCCTCCCCTTGATGACATAAGATACAGCTGACACTCCTCTGCCTTGAAACTCTTTACTCCTTTGTTGTCTTTGTGTTCCCTACGGTTCTAATGTACACTTCTGTTTAGAAAATTTCATTCTCTCATGGTGTTAACTATAATCATTATACTAAAAAAACACAAATCTTTACCTGATCGAACCTCAGACTCCTATCTCCACCTAGATGTCGTACAGGCATCCCAAACCAGTATTTTCAAAAGTGAACTAATTATCTAAATACTTCATCCAATATGCCTAATCTTACTCAGTTATGTTATACAATCCCCAAGATAGAAATTTTGAAGTCAAGCTCAATTCCAATTCCACTTACCACATATCAAAGCAACTACTGAAGCCCTAACTGGTCTCAAGTGAGAAGAAAGTATTTTAGTGAAAAATACACTGAAGAAAGAGTCCTTCAGAGATAATATCTGATCCTTCAAAAGTTCCCCATTTCAGGTAAAATGCCACAATCTGTATGAGTGGCAGGATGTTCTCAACTCCCAACAGTACCTGCTGTTCCTGCTCAACAATATAGCGCTACCAGGCACATAGACTAGTTCATAGTTTTGTGCCTTGGTATATTTTGCTTAGTCTTGGTACTTCCTCTGATCTGTCCATTCCTTAAAACACTGCAAAGAAATTCTATCATTATACCCATACCCTTCTCCCAACAAGCAATCCTTACTTCTGTATTTTATAAATCTTGCCAACTATTCAGTCATTATATATATCACAATAACCCTTGCCTTTACACACACACCATTCCCAGATACAATTATTTCAAAGTGATCTCAAAGTTTTTAACAAGCAGTATGACATATGTATAAACATAAATTTTACACACCTCAATGCTTCCATGTTGATATCCCCTAATAATGAATAAGCCAAACAAATCACCCAGGACCCACATCTCAAATGAGAATTTATTGTTCTCTACTGTCAAAGTATATTAGGTAACTCTTAAATGTTTGGAGATCTTAAAATTTTCAGTTACCTTTACTACTTTCGGCAGGAGAAATTATAAATGATTATTAAGCTAACAAATTAGTTTAGTAGTAGGCAATCAAGTTAATATAATATTGATCTTCTCTCAGCATTTTCTATGTTCCAGGCACTATGCTGGATACTTTACATATATTATCTTTAACATAGTGGTTATAAACGTGTAGCCTGTACCTGTAGAATGAGGTCATAGATGTATTTTCTTTCATCCACATGAGTCAGTTCAGGTGATATTTTTTCAACAAAATTATCTATTTGATTAAATTTCCTTAGAAACTTTTCAATTTTTAAATTTCTACTGCTATCAGCTTTTTATTATGAATACTGTTTATTTTTGCCTTTTCTTCTTTATCAATCAGTTTATGTCATTATTACTGTTATATATAATATATGTTTTAAGTAAGATAATAAATGTCTTTTCTCTCTAGTTGTTTTTTGTTTTTTGTTTTTTTTTGTCTCTGGTGTTCTATCATTGCACTATGATATAAAAAGAAGTGGGATAGGCCAAGAGTGGTGGCTCACACCTGTAATCCCAGCACTATGGGACACCAAGGCGGGTGGATCAGCTAAAGTCAGGAGTCCCAGACCAGCCTGACCAAGATGGTGAAACCCTATCGCTACTAAAAAAAAAAAATACAAAATTAGCCGGGTGTGGTGGCACATGCCTGTAATTCCACTACTTGGGAGGCTGAGGCAGGGGAATCACTTGAACCTGGGAGGCGGAGGTTGCAGTGAGCTGAGATCACGCAATTGCACTTCAGCCTGGGAAACAAGAGTGAAACTCCGTCTCAAAAAAACAAAACAACAAAAAAAGGTAGGATTATTCATTTATTTACTTGTTTACTTTTCTCTGTTGCAGATTCAGAGTGCATCATTAATCTGAAGACTCAATTTTTTCATCAACCTTGGAAAACTCTCAACCACTAGCTCTTAAGATGTAGCCTTGTCCTTTTCTAGTCACTCCTTCTGGAACTCATTAAATACCTATTAGACCTTCTAGTTCTATCTGATACATTTTTTGACTCCTTTTATGTTTTACATTTGTATGTGCCACATTTAAGGTAACCCATCTTCCACTTCACTAATTCTCCCTTCAGGTATGTCTTAACCTCTGCTTTTTTTCTTCTTTTGAGACAGAGTATCACTCTGTAGCTCAGGTTGGAGGGCAGTGGCACAATCTCAACTCACTGCAACCTCCGCCTCCTGGGTTTAAATGATTCTCATGTCTCAGCCTTCAGAGTAGCCAAGATAGTTCTTACATCATTTCAATAATATTTTAATTTATAATATCTTTTATATTATCATTCTGTCATTTCAATGTCTTGAGGGTCTAACCCAGCTTTTTAACTGTGTCTGTTGATTCTTTCTACGGTACCTATGTCTTATCTGTCGCCATCATCTCAAGTCCTGGGTTTTGAAAGTGTAGAGAGACTTTATCTTTGCTTCTGTAAAGTTCCTAAGGTATCAATATCCTGATAGCAATTTTCATGTGGATTTCTCATCTTGGGGATGACAGTGTAAATTTAAACCAAAATGTATCATGTCCAAATAATCCTAACATTCAAATAAAACTTATATTAACCATTTTATAAAATAAAAACATGGCCAAAATGCGTTTAATCAATGAGGCAAAAACCTACCTTTTTGGCTGAAGAACCTGTCAACACAAAAGTTGAAAAAACTGGAAGTGGATATTTGGTTTCAGGATCCCAACACTCAATAGTGGCTCCCATAGGAAGGCAGAAGAGAGGTACATCTGATTCCGAGAGTGGAAATGACTTATAGTCCTCTTCTGGATATCTAAAAATTAAACCTTTTGAAGAATGAGACAACAATAAATTTTTTAAATAGTTACTTTTCCATAAATTACATATGATAGATATTAATGGAATATTTTAATACCAAATTTCATCCCAATACTTGTGTGGTATTTTTAAATCAATTTTTATCTTGCTATAACAGAAACTAAAATAAATGAGTTTGCCCCTGATATTTTACCCATGGATTTATAGTTCATTGTAACATAAAAAATGTATTAATATACTACTTGAGACTCCATTCAACCAATCTTGATCACCAATCTTAATGTATTTTCTTCTACACATGCCAACACCTTATGAAAAATGGTAAGAAATATACAGAAAAATTTACAAACTATTTCAGTTACTCTTCTGTGAAAAATTCTGGGAAGAGACAAGTGTTATGAAATAATGCTGAGACAACAGAAATTATCACAGCCCCTAAACTCATCCTGAGAGAGAAGCAGGGTAAAAGGCATGCAACACAAAAAGCAAATGAGACAGAAACGTTGTGACTAAGTAGAGAGTACATGAGAAAGTAGGAGCAAGGGGCACTTTGAGAAACACAATAAAGCCCCTTCAGAATAAATTACCCATATGACATCAGTTCATTAGCCTCTAAGGACATATAGACCATCTCTAAGTGAAAAACTTCAAAATCAGTAGTAGAATTTTGAGCCCAAATTCAGTATCCAAAACTCTCTATTCTAAAATAAGTGTATCATATCAAATAACTGAATGCCTTTGTACAGCTTCTTTTTGTAAGTTCTTTAAGCAATACCTTTCCCCACAAAAAAAAATTAAGAAATCACATACAATCAACATATTACAGCAGTATTAACAGTATCACTTTTTTTTCTTTTTTTTTTTCTTTCTTTAAGACAGAATCTTGCTCTGTCACTCATGCTGGAGTGCAGTGGTGTAATCCCAGCTCCCTGCAACATCCACCTCCTGGGCTCAAGCAATTCTCATCTCTCAGCCTCCCAAGTAGCTTGGACTACAGGTGTGCACCACCACGTCTGGCTGATTTTTGTATTTTTAGTAGAGATGGGGTTTCACCATGTTGGCCAAGCTCGTCTCAAACTCCTGGCCTCAAGTGATCTGCCTGCCTCAACCTTCCAAAGTGCTGGGATTACAGGCATGAGCCACCATGCCCAGCCTATAGTATCAAATTTTAAAATGATACTGAATTTTATATTTTTTAGTTGTTGCCATTATTTTTATATGGTAAATTAAATGGTTTGGTTCATTAGTATGAATGCTGTTTTATGAAAGGCAACAATTTTTGGATATTGATTTGCCTGACATCCCTGAAGCAAAACTTTAAGAACTGTGCAAAATCAAAAAGTAATAGCACTGCTTCTTTTCACAAAGAAGTATTCCAGTATCTTTTTTATTTACAACTGGAGCATACCTGTATTTTCAGTTTTTATCCCACCATACCAGTGGGATGAAGAGGTCACACTTAAATCTTTACAGCCCTTGACACTTTAATGTGCAGTAAGAATGTGGCGATAGATTTCTCAAACACTTCATGGCAGAAAAGATTCTCAGGCCCTCCTCTCCTCCATATAGCTGATTCTTTGCAACAAAGGAGAAAGGAAGCAAGTCCACCTTTCATGGCAAGTAACATGTGGTTTCAAATCAGACACACAGAGATAAGAAAAGGAAATATAAGAAGTAAAGATGCAGTTTGACACCTTTCTGATTGCCAAAATATAAAAGGTCAGAGAGTCAACAACTTTCCACTATACTGTTAAGTCTATTAACGCAGACCAAAAGCTTGAATGTTTATTCCACATATGTTTGCTTTGGATAACTGTTTAAATTAAATTAACAGCATGTTTGGTGGGGGTATTAATATATCTTGTATATGTAATGTATTTAAGAAAACATTTATCTTTATATGCTATAATTATAGATAATTTTATGAATAGATAAATTCTACAAACTATATAAGGGAGCATACTTTGTCTCTTTTAGCCAAACGTTAATATGCACCAGTAAGTACAGCAATTGAGACGATTTTTTTTAAATTCACTTACCAGCCTTATATGCTATTGCATTTGAAGCAGGTACAGACTTCTTATAACACAGAAACACGCTGGAACCCCACTGTAAAACATAAATTAGGTTTACAAAAAGACAAAAGAGTGAAAAGAAATTCATTTTGTTGGATATTATCTAAAGATTCTTATTATTTACTCAGGAAAGTCTATTTAAAACATGTTTATATGACAAACTACGTAGTATAAAATACAGCACAGCATGAAGTTCAGAACACTAAAACAAGAGAGTAAGAAAACAATGCTACAAAAATCTACTATGAAGGCAGTTTAAAAAGATTTAATTTTGCAATGACCCAGAGATTGCCCCTACTTGTAAGACACAGCACAAAGTGGAGTGTGCACTGGAGCCCAAAATGGGGAAGACTAGGGTCACTGGAACGCCATGAGGTCATCACCTCCAGAGGCAACTCTGTCTTCACTGATTGTTCTGAGTGCATTTGTCATCTCTGTCTATACAACATTAAGCTAACATTAGTTTGACTTGAAGATATTTTTCAAAGTAAATCTGAAACAAAATAAACTATAGTCTTTAAAAACTATGAATCAAAAGTTTATGTTCATTTTCTTCTTCACTAGAGTCCTTTTAAAAAGTAAGTATACACAACTGCAATATTTCCTCTTGAGCCCAAGAGTTCAGGAGCATCCTGGGTAACTTAAGGAGATCCTGTCTCAAAAAACAAAACAGACAGGCATGGTGTCCCACGCCTGTAATTCCAGCACTTTGGGAGGCCGAGGCAGGAGGATCACTTGAGGTCAGAGGTTCAAGACCAGCCTGGCCAACATGGTAAAACCCTATCTCTACCAGCCTGTAGTCCCAGCCACTCGGGAGGCCAAGATGGGAAGATCACTTGAGCGCGGAGGGTCAAGGCTGAGGTGAGCTGTGATCACACCACTGCACTCCAGCCTGGGAAACAAAGCAAGACCCTGTCTCGAAAAAACAAAAATCGAATGAATGAATAAATCAATATAAGGAGAGCCTCTACCACTCTATCCCGCAGTTATCCCTGAAGACACCACTGAAATCCAAAAGATAATAAAACCTGTTAATATAACTCAAACAGTATTAGGATTTACTCCTCCAAAAATATCCCTGACTTAAAGATGAAATTATTGTAAATCATGGGATAGGATTTTAAAAATTATTATAAATCATAAAAATTAGGAAAAAAAAACAAGCATCATTAAAATATAAAATGTGAGTAAAGTATATACCCAACAGTAAACAGGAATCCAAAACATATCCCTTTTTGTTTTCATATGAAACTTTGAAAACGAAAACTTTATTCTTACCATTCCACAATTTAAGTTTTTATCAACTTTGCAGAAGGTATGAGGAGGAGTTTCTCCTTTACTGGTTACAATAACACAGATATCAGTTACAGCCAAGGAATTCTGGGGTCGAACTGGAGGAGCCCTTCGATAAGTGATAAAGATTCTTTGTGAAGTAGTTGAACTATTGTTGACATTGGCACAGCGACCATAGGGTGTGGCTAGGATCACTTCACATCCTGGAATAAGCCGTTCTTTCCCTTCATATAGAACTCTGCATGGCAGGAAGGAAGGGAAGAAATAGATATAGATACATACATACACACAAACATATGTGTACACACACACACACACACACACACACACACACACACATATAAAACATAAGTTTCAAGTTAATACTGATTTTCTTCTTGAAACCAAGAAAATTTTTTTGGTCTCTCCTACTGTTTCCCAAATCTTCACTACAAACCAAATTTAAATTATTTCTTTGGGAACTTTAAGTCTCTTAACTATTTCTCAAAAGCCAAAACATAATTTGAGAAATGTAAACAGGATTAAACAACTTGATTTTTTTATTGCTTAATAACAAGCAACATATGAAAAAAGAAACGGGCAACACCACAAACGTCTTCAGGTCAATTCCTAGAAGTTTCAACAAGTATTCAGAAGTTTTCATAAAAATTCCCTTCATAATTTGTCAATTTTTTAGCTTTAAAAATTAGTTGAAAACTATAAACATTAAAGAAATTAAAGAACTAAAATAAAAAGACATCTTATGCTTATGGACAAAAAGACAATATTGACAAGATGGTAATACCCTAAAATAGATCAATAAAGTCAATGCAATTTCTATCTAAATCCCAGCTGCCTCTGTTTTTTCTTGTCAAAGCAATCTAGAAAAAGAAGAAAGGTGGAGGACTCACACTTCCCTATTTCAAAACTACCACACATTTACAGTAATCGGTGCAATGTACTGGCATAAGTATAAACATATAGATCAACAGATTTAATGGAGGGTCCAAAATTAAGCCCTTATATTTACATCCGTTTATTTCAACAAGAGTGCCAACACAATGCAATCAGGAAAGATTGTTTTTTTTTAACAGGTGATGTTGGAATAACTGTACATCTACATACAAAAGCTTGAAGCTGGACTCCTTCCCTGAACTACTCATCAAAAAAACTAAAAATGGATCAAAATTAACGTAAGAACTAAAACTATAACACTCTTAGAAAAAAAAACAGGCATAAATCTTTGTGACCTTAGGTTAGACACAGCCTTCTTAAATATAACAACAAAAGTACAAGCAACTAAACATGCTAAGTGAAGAGAAATAAAAAAACAGTCACAAAGACCACATATAGTGATTCTGTTTTTGTGAAATGTCTAGAATAGGCAAATCCATAGACAGAAAGTAGACTAATAGTTACCTAGGGGTAGAAGGTGGGAAAGAGTACTAAATAGCAACTGTTAATGAGAATGGGGTTTCTTTTTAGATAGATGAAAATGTTCTAAAATTAACTACAGTGGTAGCTGCACAACTCTGTAAACAATACTAAAAATCACTGAATTATACACTTTAAGTAAATAAACTGTGTGACAACGTGAACTGTATCTCCATAAAGCTGTTAAAGCCCAACTAATATTAAAACATACTATAAAGCCTCTATATTTAAATCAGGAGAGTATTAGCAAGTAAGTGAACAAACAGAAGAAAAATCTAGTATATTATGACGGTAATATCTCAATATACAAAGAGAAGGATAGATTTTTAAATTTAATAAGCAAGATTTAGATAACTGGATTGTCATTTGGAAAAAAATAAAATTCTGTCCACACTTCAGACTGTATAGAAGGGGATCCCCCAGTGGATCACAGATCTAAACATAAGCAATGAAATCATACTCGTGCTAAATAAAAGTATACCTAGCAGTTCCAAAAGACTATGACTCAAAATCTAGTAGCAATAAATATGAGTAGAAAAATGAACTGCATAAAATAAATTAAATATGACAACAAACACCATAAGCCAAGATAAAAGACAAGTTATAGAGTTGAAGAAAATAGTCAGCAACTTATTTCACAACAGCTCATCTTCCTAATACATAACAAAAAAACTCCTTTTTTTTTTTTTTGAGACGGCATTTCGCTGTTGTTACCCAGACTGGAGTGCAATGGCACGATCTCGGCTCACCACAACCTCTGCCTTCTGGGTTCAAGCAATTCTCCTGCCTCAGCCTCCCGAATAGCTGGTACTACAGGCGTGCACCACCATGCTCAGCTAATTTTTTTGTATTTTTAGTAGAGACGGGGTTTCACCTTGTTGACCAGGATAGTCTCGATCTCTTGACCTCGTGATCCACCCATCTCGGCCTCCCAAAGTGCTGGGACTACAGGCATGAGCCACTGCACCTGGCAAAAACTCTTTTTAAAAAATCAAGGTAAACAGAAGGGGAAAAGAAGATGGCGCAGTAGGAGCAACTCAGGATTGCAGCTCTCAGTGAAGGCGCAGAGGGTGAGTGCAAGCCGCATTTCCAGACGGATCTTTGTTGCCCACAGAACGGGGAAATTCCCAGGTGTAGGAGAGACATGGGATGCCAGCGCAGCTGTTTCGGCTGGCGCAGCCATTTCAGCAGGTGCTGCAGCGCAGCGGCACTCCACACAAAACACACTGGTCTGGGTGCCCTGTTAAACTGGCAATCTGAGATTTGGGAGGGCAGATTAGCATATCCATCTGATTAAATGGGACTTGGACACTGAGCCATACTAGGAGATTCCCGGGAAGCGACGTTTGAGCAGGCGCAGTGGGTCGCTGCATGGGAAATCATACAGATCCTGGTGCCTTATCAGCGGGCGACTGAAACACCTGGGAGAGAGTCAACCGTTCAACTTAAAAAAAAAAAAGGGCTCTGAGGCAGGGAGCCAGGTGATCAGGCTCGGCGGGTCCCACCCCCCACAGGGACAAACAAAACAGCTCGGGGTTGAGAGTTTCACTGCGGGCACAGCTGACCCCAGGACGGTGCAGCGTGGTGGGGGAGGGGCGTCTGCCATTAGCGAGGCATTTCACCCCTACTGAGGTACACTCCCATTGCTGACACAGCCTGCCATTGCCGAGGCAACCCGTCATAACAGAGAGACTCCGCCAATACAGAGGCGGGCCACCAGCACCACAGCAGTTTTAACCACACCCATATAAACAGGACTACAGGGAATTACACTTGGCAGCAGGGTGGAGCCTCGGCAGGCAAATAGTGATTAGACTGCCTCCTAGCTGGGCAGGACAGTGCAACAGATACTCATAAAGAAAGCCCTAACTCCCCGAGACAGAGCATCTGAGGAAAAAAAAGGGGTTTTATAAGTTCTGCTGCAGCAGACTTTAAGTACCTGCTTAACAGCCCTGAATGAACAACGGAGCTCACAGCTCAGCACCTGAGCTCCTATAAAGTATAGACTGTCTCCTCAAGCAGCTCCCTGACCCCTGTATATCCAAAGAATCACCTCAAAAAGGACTGATCAGACTGACATTTGGCGGGCATCATTCTGGGACAAAGATAGCAGAAGAAACTGGTAGCATCCCTCAATGTTCCGCAGTTGCTACAGGTGTACCCCAGACAAGCAGGGCCTGGAGTGGACTTCAGCAGTCGTACAGCAGAGGGGCTAGACTGTTAGAAGGAAAACTAAGTAACAGAAATACTTCATCATCAACAATCTGGGCATCCACTCAGAGACTCAATCAAAAAGTCAGCAACTATTCAGACGACAGGTGGATAAATCCACAAAGATGGGAAGAAACCAGCACAAAAAGGAGGAAAACACCCGAAACCAAAACACCTCACCTCCTACAAAGGACCAAAATTCCTCACCAGCAAGGGAACAAAGCTGGACAGAAAATGAGTGTGACGAAATGACTGAATCAGACTTCAGAAGATGGGTAAAAAGAAACT
>JAPYYA010003589.1:0-12696 GCA_028533165.1 Leontopithecus rosalia | reverse complement strand
CTGCCGTGCGGAGGTGCCGGCGAGACTGCTACACCGTGGTGCCGGCGAAACTTCTGCCCCGCGTGTCTCCTCCACTGGGAATCTTCTGCTCCTGAGCGACCAGAATTTGTCTGAAAGTGTGGCGTCCTCTAGTTCTGTGAGCTTTAACTGCGAGCTGCAATCCCGAGATGTTAGCGATCGGCCATCTTGGATCGTTCCCTTAGATTTTATTTTTTAGCAATAATTAAAAATTTATTTATTTATTTAGAGACAGAATTTCACTCTTGTTGCCCAGGCTGGAGTGCAATGGCATGATCTCGGCTCACTGCAACCTCTGTCTCCCGGATTCAAGCCATTCTCCTGCCTCAGCCTTCCGAGTAGCTGGGATTACAGGCATGCACCACCATGCCCAGCTAATTTTGTATTTTTAGTAGAGATGGGTTTCTCTATATTGATTAGGCTGGTCTTGATCTCCCGACCTCAGATGATCTGCCCACCTGGTCCTGGCCAAAAAGTAAATTTACAATGATATAACGTATTTTGTCATTAAGGTGTGAAAATACATTCTGTACTAATGCTACCATTTTTTAAATGCTATTGCCAATCATGTTAATATTATTTTTGTATGTTACCTAATTTATCCCTAATAACATTATGTTATATACTATACAAAGCAATTATATATTTTACAGATAAGGAAATAGGTTTAGACAGGTTTAGAGAGCTTCAGTAATTTGCCAAAGGTCACATGGCTAGAAACATTATTTCATGTTATATATTGTCATTTTAATAGGAGCAGCATGGACCCGTCAGCAACTAAGGAACAAAAGTAATGAAGATTTACATAAACTTTGGTAAGTATACTAAATACATTAACATCTAGACATTTGAAGCAGTTACAGTGTACCAATGAAGTAAACACTAAATCTATCTGATATAGGAAATTGAGTAAAGTGATTTGTGTTATAGTACTAGGGATGATAAATCTGATGTTTAAGATCATGAAAAATTTTTATGTGACAGGTTAGATTATGACAAATGTCACAATTCTCAAGTAGTTGGGGATTTAGAAATTTTACTCTATCTTACATTAGTCCTACTAACCTTTATACTAAAAAAAATGAAACAGGGAATAGTTGGTTGCTGTTTTAGTCACGGTTTACTGCAGCCTTGACCTCCTGGGCTCAAGTGATCCTCCCACCTTGGCCTCCCAGAATGCTGGGATTACAGGCTTAAGCCATATTGCCCAGCCGTTGCTTATATTTAGAATTCTCTCCTTTTTATTACATTTTCAGGGTCTGTAATCTTTAGCTTATTTGCTTTGGAAGGGTGTGTTGGAGGGTGCATTTAATTGA
The DNA here is from genome assembly GCA_028533165.1 of Leontopithecus rosalia. NCBI lineage: Eukaryota > Metazoa > Chordata > Mammalia > Primates > Cebidae > Leontopithecus > Leontopithecus rosalia. Next base: position 11,362 of record JAPYYA010003589.1, on the reverse strand, counting down.
GAATTTAGGTAGATTTTTCTGGCAGGCTCTGATGAATTAGAGTTGAGAGGATTTAAGACAGGGTTGAATTTTGATGTACTATATTTAGCCCAAAGATACGTTTTGTTTGGACCATAATTGCTTTTTAAGTTGGGAAGTTTCACACAAAAGGTATTATTTCTATCTGCTCTTGAATAATGTGACCTGTGATTTGGCAGCACTGGCCCTGCATTGCTACATGGCAACAACTTGGCTGGTCTGTGGAGCAGCTTCCCCTTCTGGATGGAGCAGGGACACACCACTTCTCACCTGCCCTGTGGTTTTTTCACCATGTCTGCTTCCTTCATCGTTGTTACCTGCCTAGACACTCTAGTAGACATTTACTTATTTTTTGGAGACCCAGTCTCACTCTGTTGCCCAGGCTGGAATGCCAGTGGCATGATCTTGGCTCACTACAACCTCCACCTCCCAGGTTCAAGCAATTAATCATGCCTCAGCCTCTCAAGTAGCTGGGATTACAGGCTCACCATGCCTGGCTGAATTATTGTATTTTACTAGAGACAGGGATTCACCATTTTGACCAGTCTGGTCTTAAACTCCTGACCTCAAGTGATCCACCTGCCTCAGCCTCGGAAAGTGCTGGGATTACAGGAGTGAGCCTGGCCCCAACTCTTATTCTCAAACAGATATATTGAGAAAATCTGTCTTCACTTTAGCTCTGCTGCTTCAGTACAATCCCAAATAGATTGTGTTTGCTCTGCTCTCCTTCTGTCATATATTTCATCTCCTCTGAGAATTTTCCCCTGGTCATCTTAGCTAGAAGAGATGTTTCTCATCTCCCCCACTTAATTCTTCTGGTGCTTATCATCTGTCCCACGTACTATGCCACATCACATTACAGTATCAGAAGCAGTATGGTGGAATTAAAATAGAATGGATTTTTACACAGAGAGTCAGTGATTTGAATCTTGAATTACCTGTGTAACCCAGAATACCTTACTTCTCTCAGCCTTCGCGTCTTCATTTAGTAAGTGGAAATAGTACCAACCTCAGAAGGTGGTTGTGAGAACTGAATGAAATAAATGCATTTAAAATGCTTGACACATTGTGTGGTGTATAATAAATAGTCAATGTTCTTTGTCTTGCATCTCCTCCTCTACTCTTCACTTGGAATGTAAGGACTATGTTTTATGCCTCTCTGTAATTCCCTTAGCACTTAATATATGTGGCACATGGAAGGTTTATTAAACAAATGGATAAGCAAAGATGGTTATGTATAAAGGATTATTCTTTGTAATCATATTCTTTGTAATCATATTCTGTATATTGAGATTTCTAGTATGACTTTTTATTTTGAGACCAGATCTCATTTTATCCCCAGGCTGGAGTGTAGCAGTGTGATCATAGCCCACGATAGCCTCGGACTACCAGACTCAAGCAGTCCTTCTGCCTCAGTCTCCCAAATAGCTGGGGCTCCAAGTGTGTGCCACCATGCCCGGCTAATTACATTTTTTATTTTTTGTAGAGATGGAGTCTTGCTGTGTTGCCCAGGCTGGTCTTGAACTCCTGAGGTCAAGCAATCCTCCCACCTCAGCCCCCAAAGTTCTGGGATTACAGGCATGAGCCACAGCACCTCGCCCCTAAGTGCCTTTCAAGTACAGATAATTATTTTTGATGTCAGAAATCACAACTTTGTTAACATAACCACAGAATACTTTCACAAGGTCTGTGTTCTTTTGTATAGGTATGTCTTACTCAAGGAAAGGAACATGCTTCTAACCCTAGAGCAGGAGGCCAAGCGGCAGATATTGCCAATGCCAAGTCCAGAGCGGCTGGAGAAGGTAAGGACTGGGGAGGCTGGAGAGGTTGCCAATGCCAAGTCTAGAGCGGCTGGAGAAGGAAGGACTGGGCTGCAGGATTACAGCAAAAAGGAGTGGGTGTGTGGTTCCTGTATTACTTGTCAAATAGATTTTTTTAAAATTTCTGTTTAATTTTTAGTAAATTTGAGTAATGCAACCAGCACAGCTCATTTGGAAACATTTCCATGACCCCTAAAAGAAATCTCATACCCATCAGCAGTCATTCCTCATTCCTACCTGCATTTTTTTCCTTTTGTGGCACGGAGTGTCTCACTCTGTTGCCCAGGCCAGAGTGCAGTGGTGTGATATCATGGCTCACTGCAACCTCCACTTCCTAGGTTCAAGTGATTTTACTGCCTCAGCCTCCCAAGTAACTGGGATTATAGGCACACACCACCATGCCCAGCTAATTTTTGTATTTTTGGTATAAATGGGGTTTCACCATGTTGGCCAGGCCTGTCTCAAACTCTTGACCTCAAGTGATCCACCTGCCTTAACCTCCCAAACCTACCTGCAGCTTGTGACAAACTTGTGGACAAGTGTTTTTATTTGAGTAGATACCTAGGAGTCAAATTGCTGGCTCACATGATAAATCTATGTTTGACATGAGAAACTGTCAAACTGTTTTCTAAAGTAGCTGTACCACTTTACATTTCTAGTTCTGGTTTAACCATTTCCTTAGTAACTAGAGTAATTTTTTACTGCTTTTTAAAATACTGTGGTAAAAAAAATCACATAACATAAAATTTACCATCTTGACCATTTTCTTTTCTTTTTTTTTTTTTGAGATGGAGTTTTCACTCTTGTTATCTAGGCTGGAGTGCAATGGCTCGATCTCGGCTCACCACAACCTCCGCCTCCTGGGTTCAGGCAATTCTCCTGCCTCAGCCTCCTGAGTAGCTGGGATAACAGGCACACGCCACCATGCCCAGCTAATTTTTGTATTTTTAGTAGAGATGGGGTTTCACCATGTTGACTAGGATGGTCTCGATCTCTTGACCTTGTGATCCACCCGCCTCGGCCTCCCAAAGTGCTGGGATTACAGGCTTGAGCCACCGCGCCCAGCCCCATCTTGACCATTTTTAAGTGTAAGAGTCAGTAGTGTTTAATTTATTTACAGAGTGTGAAATGTTGGTTACTTTTTAAATTCACGTTTCTTTCTTTGTTAAAAGAATGATCTCTTGTGTATTTGTTCCCATTCTCAGAGGTAATCAATCTTACATGTTTCGTATTTATTCCTCAAAATTTTTCTGTATGTGTAGAAGTATATCTAATTGTTTTTATTTATACAAATGTGGTTATAATCTTTTTAAACTTGAATTTTTCACCTATGTAATATATCCTGGATATCTTTTCATATCAGTATGAGATCTACATCTTTTAAAAGTCTATTTAAGATATTTTTCCACATGGAAGACTTATGTTTACATTTAGATTTATGCTTTTACTAGATTGCTTTCAAGATGAGCCCTTTATTGATTTTTCTGTGCCATAGTAAGTAGTGGGAGCAGACCTCAGTTTTTGTGATAACGTTAGTCCTGCTGCCTCTAGTAACCTCAGCTACTTTAGCTTCCTTTCCTCACCAGTCACAGCCATTATTACCACACTGCCTTTAAGATGGAAGGACATAGCAATCCCTGGAGAAAATCAAAGAAGGTATAAAATAAAATCTTTTTACCCTAATTATGGAGGTTATTCTGATGTAGAGAAAGTTGAATTATATAACATTTTTGTTCTTTTTTGAGTCGGAGTCTTGCTCTGTCGCCAGGCTGGAGTGCAGTGGCTTGATCTTGGCTCACTGCAACCTCCGCCTCCCAGGTGCAAACGATTCTCCTGCCTCAGCCTCCTGTGTAGCTGGGATTACTGGTGTGTGCCACTGTGCCCAGCTAATTTTTGTATTTTTAATAGAAACAGGTTTCTTCATATTGGCCAGGCTAGTCTCAATCTCCTGACCTCATGATCCTCCCATCTCGGCCTCCCAGTGTGTTGGAATTATAGGTGTGAGCCACTGTGTCCGGCCATATTTTTGTTCTTTTACCTTTATTTTGACAAAATATTAGACTCTCAGAAAAATTATAAGAATAGTAGAAGGAATTCTCATATGCCCTCTACCCAGATCCTCATGTGACTGTTTTACTGCATTTACCTTATCCTTCTATGAGTCCATCACCTCTCCACACGCACTATTTTTTCTCAAATGTTTGAGAGTAAGTTGTACATATGACATCCCTTTATCTATAAAAACTTAAGAGAAATCAGGTTATTCCTTTATATAACCACTATGTAATTTTCAAAATCAGGAAATTAACATTGATACAATATTATTAGCTGAATCTACAGATCTTATTTAGAGACTATCATTATCCCAACAGTGTCTTTTATGGCAAAAGAAAATTCCGCATCAGGAATTTTCATGTATCTCTTTAGTCCCCTTTAATCTGGAGACTCAGTCTTTCTTTGTGTTTCCTGACAGTGAAATTTATTTTAAAGTATAGGGCCTGGGAGGTTGAGGCTGTAGTGAGCCATGATTGTGCCAGCATACTCCAGCCTGGGTGACCCAGCAAGACCTTGTCTCAAAAAATAAAAAATGAAAAGTGCAATGACAAGTAAGGATGCTTTGTAACAAACACATTGTTTATTTGATGAACAAGTTTTGGCTATAATGGGGCTGTTTCAGAACTTTTGAACGTCAACAGTGGATTGCTTTGAATCTATATTTCAGAGGTGAACTCCAGCCCAACAAGTCATATCTACTGAACATTCTGAATCAGTAGAACCCAAAATAATAAAAATTTACTCCAGATAAGCTGAAAGTGACCATAATTTTTTCAAACTTCAAATATATCTGGTTTGTGTTTTGTGACATGCCACTAAGGAAACTTTATTAAGCAAAAATTTTTTTAAAAAAAATTTGCAAAGTAAGATAGAAACCAAAGATCTGAAACTGTCTAAGGAAGAGTAAAAGAGAAAAGAAGAATTATAATTGGTATATAGTTCTTATCACTCGGCTGATCTGAGTTGATTCCCAGTTCAAGCATATTACAGACAAATTTTACTTACAGAATAATATGAAAATTAAGGGAGAAATGTTATAATTCTGTCAGAATAGTTAGCTATGATTATAACTAAAGTATTAACTCTCCATTTGAGATAAATATCCTGACCAAATGTGTTTCTTTTCAGAATATTAGTACCTATTTATCACCCAAATAAATGATGTTATGTTAGTCCCCTTGTGTTTGAAATACGGAAAAAAGGCAAATGATAAAAGATAGATTACAATTTTGCAAGTATATCTCTTTGTCTCTTTTTAAAAAATGTGTTTCAAGGGCTACTCTGTGATGAATTATTGGCTATAAATAGAAGCCTATATGGTGCCAGGTAAGAACCCTGGAGCACAGTCCTGATAGTTCCATATCCTCTCAAGTGGCGCTCTTCGCACTGAGAAACTTACACACTAGAGAAGAAGGCTCTTTCAGGTTGACTTGTTTTCAGTAAGGTAGATCTAAATAACACTTGATTTTCCTTCACATTTGTTGGCATGAACAGAAAAATTCTCAGAAAAATTTGAATGTGAATTCTGTGGACTTGGTAGCCATTTACTTTCTATCTTTGTGAGCTAACATTGGATTTCAACTAAGTTAAGCCTCAAGTCTTACCCTTGCTTAGGCAAACTGCTTCATATAGTTAGTCAACTATATGATTTTTAAATTTACTAAAAATTTCAGATTTACTAAAAATTTCTAAAGATTAGAGAGTTTTGTATAAAGCCCTTATCAGTGTGGTCCCTTTTCTCCTAAGTTTGTCGTCAAAATAGAATTTGTCCTTAGTTATCTTTTCTTTTTTCAGGGATTTTGTAGAAAATAAAATAGTTGAGAAGAAGGCATGTGAACTCAGCTACTGTATCACTCAGTGAAGCTACAGATCGTGGAAGTGCTGAGTGTGAACACAGCAGGTTATGGGCCTGGGGCAGACGCTCACGCCTGTAATCTCAGTACTTTGGGAGGCCAAGGGAAGCAGGTCACTTGAGCCCAACGAGTTGGAGACCAGCATGGGCTACATGCCAAAACCCTATCTCTACCAAAAAAATACAAAACTTTGGCGAGTGTGATGGCACATGCCTGTAGTCACAGCTACCTGGGAGGCTGAGGTGGGAGGATCGCTTGAGCCTGGGAGGCAGAGGGTGCAGTGAGCCAAGATCGTGCCACTATTCCAGCTTGGGCAACAGAGCTAGACCCTGTCTCAAAAAAACAAAACCAAAACAGATTATGAAGTAATTTTATCTAAATTTGTGGCTTTCACATGTTTTTCAGATCTCATAGCTACCTGGGACATTATCTTTATAATCTGTACTTTTTTTTTTTTTTGAGATGGAGTCTTGCTTTGTAGCCCGGGCTGCAGTGCAGTGGCGCGATCTCGGCTTACTGCAACCTCTACCTCCTGGGTCCCTGTTCAAGCAGTTCTACTACCTCAGCCTCCCAAGTAGCTGGAATTACAGGCACCAGCCACCATGCCCAGCTGCTATTTGTATTTTTCAGTAGAGACGGGGTTTCACCATGTTGGCCAGTCTAGTCTTGAACTCCTGACCTTGTGATCCTGACCTTGTGCTGGGATTACAGGCATGAGCCACTGCGCCCGGCCATAATCTGTGCTTTTTTTGAGGATTTTTATGAGAAACAAATGTGCTTGTGCAGTATTTGATAGCTGTTGTGAGGCTCAAGGGTGATACACATAATAAAATGGCTCTCAGTATGTATTTAGAACTATGAAAACGTTTGGTCCATCTCACGTTTCAATCCCCAACATACAAATGTTTATTTTGTTTTGCGTTTTCTTTTTTTTTTTTTGAGACTGAGTTTTGCCCTTGTTGCCCAGGCTGGGGTACAATGTCCACTCACCGCAACCTCTGCCTCCTAGGTTCAAGCAATTCTCTTGCATCAGCCTCCTGAGTAACTGGGATTACAGGCATGTGCCACCATGCCCAGGTAATTTTGTATTTTTAGTAGAGACAAGGTTTCTCACTATGTGGTCAGGCCGGTCTTGAACTCCCAACCTCAGGTGGTCCTCCCGCCTCGGCCTGCCAAAGTGCAGGGATTACAGGTATGAGCCACCATGCCCAGCCATGAATATTTATATATAAACATATATAAGGCCAGGTGCGGTGTCTTATGCCTATAATCCCAGCTCTTTGGGAGGTCATATTGGGCGGATCATCTGAGGCCAGGAGTTTGAGACCAGCCTGGCCAACATGTGAAACCGTATCTCTACTAAAAATATGAAAAATTAGCTGGGCATGGTGGCGGGCACCTGTAATCCCAGCTACTTGGGAGGCTGAGGCGGAAGAATCACTTGAATCTGGGAGGTAGAGGTTGCAGTGAGCCAAGATCACACCACTGCACTGCAGCCTGAGCAACAGAGAGAGACTCTGTCTCAAAAAAAAAAATATATATATATATATATACACATATATGTATATACACATACACATATTACTCTGCAAATATATACATTATAACACCATAGAAATCTTAAAGTGATAAAAAGAAATAGAAGTTTAATAATATCATCTTGCATCTTGATAAATCTTTGGAGATTCATATCTGGATGGACTATATTCCTTTCCCTGTAGCAGCAGCAGCTACCAAGCAGGCCACAATATCCATATCTGCATGTCAGGGACACAGTGATTAGTTGAGACCAAAACATGTCTTTTTTAAGGTAATGAAAATAGCAGTGAGCCATCGCTTCTTATTAGCTCATTGAGTCTTGAAATAACGTGATTCAAATTGGGTCTCCAAAAAGAATCGATATTAAGTATATCTCACTTCAAACAAAACTAATATATGGAAATAGATTTGTATTTAAATACAACTATAAGCTTTTAAAAAAATATAGAAAGTGGTAATATGGACACCCATGTAGACCTGTGTGTGCCAAAAAGATTTTTAGGAAGTACTCAACAGAGTGGTTCTTTGGCATAAATATTTATCGTTAAGTTTTTGTTGCAGAAGTGTCTGTACATTCTCTTTCCTTGAATTTTGTAGTAGGTGATTGTTAAAATCGGGCCTTTCTGTTCTCTTCCGGTAGCACATTCCTTGGATGCATTAGATACAGTTGTCCAGGAAGATCTTTCTCTTCTCTTTTCAGGTAGTAGAGTCTATGGATGCTTTAGATACTGTTGTCCAGGAAAGAGAAGATGCCCTGAGGCTTCTTCAGACTGGTCAAGAAAGACCTCGACCTGGTGCTTGGAGAAGAAACATCTTTGGAAGAGTCATCTGGTATGTAGTTACATTGTGGCTCTTCTAAAATGAGAGTAAAAATCCATGCCTCATTCCCCTGCCCAGTATCTTTAAAAAAAAAAACTTGTACCATATGAGATACGTTAGCGGTATGTCTAATATAAAAAGAGGTCCCACACCCCTTTGGACCTTAATAAAGGAGAATATGAATAAAGGTAGCTTTATCTGTTAAAACCAGCCCAGACCTCCCATTTCCTGTTATCTGTAAGTCTGTATTTTAGTGGTTCTTAATCTTTTTTTTTTTCTTTTTTAGAGGTCAAGGGTCTCACATATTTATTACTGAACCCAGGCAACCAAAGCCGCCTTTTTTTTTTTTTAAACCTGAATAATGGAGGCATTGTGGGTTGTACTAACACCTTCATAACAGATCCAGAGAGGATGCTGTTCAAACTTCTCCAGATAGCAGTGACATTTCTCAGCTTGATTTGCTAACACGATTGTGACCTTCAGACAGCATAAATATGTATGCCATCTCGTGTAATTTCTTATAGACCCAGCTTGGTTCTTCTCCAATGTCTCCTTTTGGAGTTGTACCAGTTTTATTACCAGTTTTAATCCGAATCCACTGGGGAATGGGATGATTTTGCTTTTGTTTCTTGGCCAGGAATCGCTTAATCCTGAAAGTCTTGTGAGAAGACTTGGCGAGAAACAGAGTAAAGCACACACCACAATGGCAGGGAAAGGAAGAGAGTGTGGTTCTTAATCTTATGTGAATCACAAGACCTTTTGAGAATCTGATGAAAATTAATCGATCATTTCCCCAGAAGAATGTACGTGTACACATGTCACAAGCTAACTTCAGGACACACACCTGCCCTCTTTGCCCCTTGAAAACCTGGAACTATTTTTTTTTTAAGTCTCAGGGAATGTCACATGAACCAGTTTCAGTTTGCTCCCATTGCCATCAGGATAAGCCCAACACCAAATTATGAAATAGTTTTTTTAATACCTCCTTGTTGCTCCTACATCCAAATCCCACACTCTTGTCAGCCTTTGGGAAAGGATTTGATAATTAACAGTCATGCTGAGGCATAAATAACTGAGAAAACCTGGTGTAAATAAACCTCCTTCTGAAGTGAGGCTGTTCAACCCAAAGGTAAATAAACCTCCCCTCAGAAGGAATTTCATTTACCTTTTGGGTTGAACAACCAAGATGAAGTATCATTGAACTTTTCACGTAGGCAGAATGGGGAAGGCGTTTTGGTTAGAGCCCTTCCCTGTACTCTTGACAGTATGCCACTTATGACTCAGTTGGTAGGTTCTTTTAATGGTGTTGGTGGTAACAGGCTGCTTGGAGCAAATTGGAGAGCGTATGCTATCTATAACCAGTAAGTCCAAAACAGAAAAGAGAGAAATTGCCAAAGCATCTCACTAAGAGCATTTATCTATTTTATTGTCTACTAATTTTATTTGGACTAACCCATTTGAGGTAAATTAGGAAAGTGGAATTGTATTAAATGTTTTCTTTAAGGCAAATATCTTTTTACCTTATCGGCAGGCACAAGTTCAAGCCGTGGCCTATACCTTGGCACCTAAATAAAAGATACAATAGGAAACGATTCTTCGCAATGCCTTATGTGGACCGTTTTCTCAGGTGAGCACAAGTCCCTTAATAATAAAACATGGTATCTTTATACCAGATGACATACGTTAAGCTTTCTTTAAATTTTAATTTGTTATTACATAAGAAATTTTAAAAATAGGAAAGTCAGGTAGAAAGAAAAATTGAAGTCATATATAAGCTCACCTTCAGAAAAGCCACTGTTGGCTAAGCACAGTGGCTCATGCCTGTAATCCCAGCACTTTGGGAGGCTGAGGCAGGTAGATCACTTGAGGTCAGGAGAGTTTGAGACCAGCCTGGTCAAGGTGGCGAAAACCTGTCTCTACTAAAAGTACAAAAATTAGCCAGCCATGGTGGTGTGCACCTGTAATCTCAGCTGCTTAGGAAGCAGAGGCATGAGAATCGCTTGAATCTGGGAGGCGGAGGTCATAGTGAGCTGAGATTGCACCACTGCACTCCAGCCTGGGTGACAGAGTGAGACTCTGTCTCAAAAAAAAGGAAAAAAAGATAGCCACTGTTAACATTATAGTACGTATCATTTCAAAAGTTTTATTGCCTTTCTATTCTATCTATATGCATATAGAAAACTTTCCACTGTGATATGAAAATGAAGGCCCAAATAATTCAACTGCATACAGTGTGGCTTCATGTTACTGCAAGGCCATTGAAAAGAAAAGGGGCTAGGAAGAGAAGTCTTTTGTATTATATCTAAACTCATGAAAAAACAAAAATAAATAAACTCATGTTATCCTGAAGAATGTTGATCTCCAAATATTTCCTCCAGCACATTTTTCCTTCATGAGGTTGTAACAGGAGCAGCCACAAGAAACAGAGCTCTCGAACACGGAAAGGGGAAGGGAGGGGTTTATTATTACGACCGGGATTCGTCTAAACCCAGGTCGTCCAACAAAGAAAGCTTTTGCCTTTATATAGGCTTACACTCTAGATATTACACATGAAAGAATCTTAGGTTTACAGCCTTAGAAATCACCAGTGAAATGGTTTTGGATTTACAGCTTTAGGAATCACATGTGAAAAGGTTTCTGGGTTTAGTTTTAGAAATCACATGTGAAAAGGATCTTGTTTAAGTAAAAACTGTCTTCCAGAGAGTTTCCCCAGTACCAAGCATGTTGTTTACAGGAAGGTGATTCAGGTGGCCAGCCTTTTCTTCTATTGAAATGCAGTGTGGAAGTCGAGGAGGAGGTGATCCCAGATGCCTGGGTCTCCTTCAAGGTTTATCCCTGAATAGGAAGAACGCAGGGCTTCCGTTATGACAGAGGAGCTCAGTGTTCCCGTGAACTACTTGCTGATAACTATACAAACTTCAGATTTTTTTAAAAAGAGCTATTTTAAATAGGATGGAGTTTAATTCCCAAAACTGCAAGTAGAAGGGAAAAGTACAGCAAGCCTATGATTTCCTGGGCCAAAGGTGCTACTCAACTCCCATTGCTGTGACTCGAGAGAGAGACAGGGCAGAGGAACCAAAGAGCTCCTGACTAAAGGTGCTAGAAATAGAATTCAAAGCTGGGAAATCTTAGCAGCACAATAGTAGCACAAGAACCACAGCTTTTTTTGGGGGGGGGTGGGGGAGGAAGGGAGGAAGGCAGAAAGGGAGGGAAGGAGGAAGGGAGGGAGGAAGGAAGGGATGAAGGAAGGAAGGGAGG
>JAPYYA010003588.1:0-12697 GCA_028533165.1 Leontopithecus rosalia | reverse complement strand
GTGTATATGTGCCACATTTTCCCAGTCCAGTCTATCATCGTTGGGCATTTGGGTTGATTCCAGGTCTTTGCTATTGTAAACAGTGCTGCAATGAACATTCGTGTGCATGTGTCCTTATAGTAGAACGATTTATAGTCCTTTGGATATATACCTAGTAATGGGATTTCTGGGTCAAATGGAATTTCTATTTCTAGGTCCTTGAGGACTCGCCACACTGTCTTCCACAATGGTTGAACTAATTTACACTCCCACCAGCAGTGTAAGAGTGTTCCTATTTCTCCACATCCTCTCCAGCATCTGTTGTCTCCAGATTTTTTAATGAATGCCATTCTAACTGGCGTGAGATGGTATCTCATTGTGGTTTTGATTTGCATCTCCCTAATGACCAGTGATGATGAGCATTTTTTCATATGTTTGTTGGCCTCATGTATGTCTTCTTTTGTAAAGTGTCTGTTCATTTCCAGCATTGGCAACAAAAGCCAAAATAGACAAATGGGACCTAATCAAACTCCACAGCTTCTGCACGGCAAAAGAAACAGTCACTAGAGTGAATCGGCAACCAACAGAATGGGAAAAAATTTTTACAGTTTACCCATCTGACAAAGGGCTGATATCCAGAATTTACAAAGAACTCAAACAGATCTACAACAAAAAAGACCAATAAAATTATATGGTAATGCTATAAATCTGTAATGATAAATTGAAAACTTAGACAAAACAGTTGATTTTTCTAAAACAGTATTAATTACCAGAACTGACTCTTGAAATATTCTAAGGCAATTAATGATAATAAAATTTTGTACTATGTTTTGCAAAAATAACACTCCTGAGTGTCTTTCCTCATGTGTGTTTACAAGTCTCCAAAGAATAATCCCTGTTTTACACACATTTTGTCCCAATGATAGAGATATGGAGCCTTGTGACCCCCTTTTCTGACCTACTATAATCTGGATAATACATCCAGATAAAATTAGAACAAAAAAATATTAAAATATTTGCATACTGTGGATATAAAACACTCACAAACTATATCTGATAATGTAAAATGTTATGATTAAGAGGAGCATATTTTAGAAATAAGATGGTGGAACTTTAGAAATTATATTAAAGTAATTCATTGCTTTAAGAGGTTAAAAATAATATCCTCATGTTAATTTATCTTAATAGATGCATAAAATACATTATATAAAATGCAACACTCATTTATAATAAAACCTACAAGCAAACTAGAACTAGAAATGAACTTTTACCAGACAAAGTTCACTCTACATAACCACTGTAACTATCACACTTAATAGTGAAATATCAAAGGCTTTCTCTTTAAATTCTGGAAGAATGAAAAATACACTTTAGTATTGCTTTTTTCTATATTGTTCTAAACTTTCTTTGTGATGTAATTTAACAATAAATTGAAAAATTTATAAAGACAAGACAAATGTTCATAGCTCTTATATAAAGAAGTGAGTATCAATCTTTGCTATTCTTGTTTTCTAATATACTGTGCTATTTTTTGGTATTAAACTGATGGCATTTATTGTTTTATACAGTTCAGACTCTTAATTATTTACACATTGAATTAGTTCCAGGTAGTTATTAGGTACATCAAAATTTAGAATCAAATAGAAGACATTCAAAGTAGCGCTGACCACAACCATCTTCTTTTAAACCATTTAAAGATTTCTAAAATGTTTCATGTATCATTTGTTCACATAGAATGCTCATATGAATGCCCCCATCAAAGCTGCTACCCTCTGCCTTGAAATCATGGCTTAAGAGACCTTGTGGAGGCCTCTTCTCTCTTCATACCTCTGTTTTGGATCTTCTTCCCTGTGTGTTCCTGATTTCCTTTGTTCTTGAGATCTATAGATATCATTGTCATCACTATTTTCCTCACTCATCCCACAGAACTTCTTCATCTTCTTGCTTAGGCAATTTTTTTATACCTTTAATAACAAAGAGTTTAATCACTGGGAATACAAAATCCAGACAGACTTACAATTTAGACTAATCTACATTTTTTTCCACAAATAAAAATAACAGAACTGACAAATGGATTACATTCCTTGAATGACATGCGGTGGGAAGCTAAATAAAGGTGGAAATAGATTAGTATCTCAAAATACAGTCATAGCATAGCAGACACTGTCAGAACCTGTCATATTCCTTGGACTCTATCATTTCAAAGTACTCTGGCCATCTTTCAGTTACTGAACTGATATCCATGTCTCTATACCTGAGGACTTTACTGGAAGTTTGAAAGGTCATGCTTCCAATACCTGAAGGCCAGAAATGCTGGAAAATTAACCTTATCCCATCCCTGCAGCCTTAAATAACTCTTGAGAAGAGATGTAAAATAACACCAAAGCAAAATATCAACATTATTTAAGGGATTTAAATAAGACACAGTCTCATAATGTGAAATTCAAACCGCCTCAGATGCAACCCAAATTTACTCAGCATCTGTAGAACCAGGAAAAATCTCAACTCTCATGGGATGAGAGAATTAACAGATGCTGATGTAGAGATGATGCAAGTATTGGAATTATGTGACAGAGACATTAATCAGTGATCACTAAAATGCCCTAATAAGGAAGGAGTATTTTGAAAACAAATGGAAAGATATCAAGCATCAGCACAAAATATAGTAGCTATAGGGAAGAACCAAATGACATATGTACAATAAATAATTAAATTAAAAACAACAATCAAGTAAGTCCTCATTAGACTTTTGAGTAGCAGAATGAAGATGAGAGAGGAAATAATCAATTAAATTGAAGATGGATCAATAGAAGTTATGCATTTTGAATAATAGAATAAAAATAATTTTTAAAATACAGATTCTGCATCCTGTGGGACAGTAACAACAGTTTCAACATTTATATCATTGGACTTCCAGAAAGATAGGAAAAAGCGTATGGGATATAAAAAATATTTAATAAGAAATAAAAGTAATGTCACGTCATATAGAAATCAAACTGTTGAAAACTAAGAGCCAAAGAAACATATCAAAAGCAGTGAGAGAAAAATACACACATTCCTGATATGGGAACAAAGATGCTTTGCATATATACTCTGAAAGAATTTCTATAGAAAGTTTTTCAGAGAAAAGAAAAATGATACCAAATGGAAACCCAAAACATTGGAAATGAAGAATGAGGAATAGAAATAATAACTACATGGGTGAATATAGCACATTTAATATTTTCTCGGATATTTAAAAATAGGTATTATGGCTTAGAATAAAATTTATAACATTGATTAGTGATGATATTTTAATGGCTATGAATAGAACTGCAAAAGTTCCTGAGGGCAACTCTACATTCCACTTTTAATAGTAAAACATTGATTTAAAAATATTGTACAAAGCTAATAATGGACACTGTGGTGTCTAGAACAGTGAAAAATTACAGAGTTGTAGTCAAAATAGAAAAAGAAAAATGGCATTCTAAAGATATACAAATAAAGTAAGACAGCAAGGAAAAAATAAAGCTGAAAAATAAAAGTAAAATTGTAGGCATAAATCCAAACATACCAATAATTACACTAAATGATTTAGATATTCCTATCATAAGACAGGGAGTGTAAAATTGAATTAAACATTAACAAATTGTATTCTTTTAATAAGAAACTCCACAAAATTAGAATTATTTAGGCAGGCAAAATGTAAAAGAATGGAAAACAAGATGAACCATGAAAATAGTAATCAAAAGAGAGCTAAAGCCTCTATTTGAATATGTGATGTATTATTTGGAGCAAGGAAAATTATCAGGTCTAAATAGGGATATTACATGATTATTAAAGAGAAACATGTCAATACTAATATGCAGGCACTTAACAATAAAGTTTCAGAATACATAAAGCAAAACCAAATTAAGTATATGGACAGAAAAATCTAAAATTTATAGCTGAAGACTTCAAGATGTCTCTCTTAATATGTAGAACTCATAAACAGAAAATCAGCAAGAATATAAAGCATAAAAAGATGTCAGTCAAGTGAATCTAAATGAGATTTGTAAGATTTTTCACATAGCAACAACAGAAAAAATAACATTCTTTTCAAATACACATAATCGTCTACAACCTGGGCTGTAAAATTTACCAAACTTAAAAAACTAAAATTATACCAATTATGTTTTCTAAACATAATAAAATTAAACTAGACATTTAAAATAGTTGAAGGATAACTAGAAAATATCCAAACACTTGGAAATTAAATAGTATACTTATAAATAACTTATCAAACAGTATCAAAGAAATTAGAAAATGTTCTAAACTGAATTAAAGTGAAAATGCAGTATATCAAAATGTTTGGGATGGAGTTAAAGCAGTGCTTTAGAAAAATTTTATAGAATTAAGTGGTTACATTCAAAAGAATAAAATGCATCAAATCAATAATCTAAGCTACTACTATAGAGTTAGAATAAAAATAAACAGAAAGCAAGCAGAAGAAGAAAGAAGATATTTAATATAAGAATATACACCAATGAATTTGAAGAAAAAAACAAAAATTCATGATAACAACAGCTGAATTCTGGGGAATATAAATAAAATTGAGAAATTTCTTACAAGACTAGTAGAGAAAATAGAGAAAGCACAAAATTAATAATATAAAAATTTTAAAAGTATATATTACTATACACATTGCAAGAGTATGGAGATATCATAAACATCTTTATGCACACACATTCAACAACTTCAATAAAACAGAGTAGTTCCTTAAAGAATGAAATCTACTAAAAGTTACTCAAGATGAAAGGTACAACCTAAATTATCTTGTGACTGTAGAGGACAATGGATTCACAGATAAAAGCCTTCTGAGAAACAATCTACATCAACAAGATTTTACTGGTTAATTCTACCAAATAGCTGAAGATCAATTTCACACATCCCTTCCAGACAACAGAGGTAACACGTTCCAATTCATGTTATAAGGCCAGAATCGTCATGATTCCAAAATCAGATGGAGGTAGTACTAAAGAAGAAACAATACACCAACATTTCTCATGAACCCAGATGTAAAAGTCCTCAACAAAATATTAGTAAATCTATTTCACCAATAACTAATTTATTATATTTCATAACTTTCTAAGTTTGATTCTGGAAATAACTTGGTTCAATATTCAGAATAATTCATGTAATCCGTTATATTAACAATGTGAAAAGAAAATACACGTGGTCATATCAATTGCTGCAGCAAAAGCATTTCGCAAATTCTGTACCTATTCATGATGAAAGTTACCAACTAAGAATAAGAGGAAATTTCTCCACTTGATAAAAGACATCTGCAAAAAACTAACAGCTAACATATTTAAGAATGTAAAATTAAATTATATCTTCATAAGGTCAGGAGGCCAGCAGGGATGTTAATTCTCATTACTCCTATTCAACCTAATAGAAGTTCTGTTTATTACAATAGGACTAGAAAAATACATTTAAAAATTTTGTAATATGAAAAATTAGTTTTATCACAAATGTCATGATTACCTAACTAGAACATCACTAGCATCTACAACATACATCTAGAACTAATGAGTTTAACAAGTTTCCAAGACACAAGATTTACTGAAAAATCAGTTGAATTTTTGTATACTAATAATAAACAGAAGCTAAAATTTAAAGTAACTTCAAGAATTAATACTTAGATATAAATCTAATGAAACAAGTATTGGATCTGTATACTGAAAGCTACATAATGCTTATTTAAGAACTCAAAGGAGGCCTAAAATAATGAAAAGTTATGCTGCATTCATGTGATGAAAGACTCAGCATATTCAAGATGTTAATTCTTCCAAAATTTATTTCCAGATTTAAACAAATTTATTTCACTGGCACAGCAGGGTTTTTGGTAAATCTATACAAACTGATTCTACAATTATATGGAAAGGCAGAGAAAATAGAAGAATCAAAACAATTCTGAAAAACGAAAACAAAATTGTAGGATACTACCAATTTTAAGATTAACTATAAAGCTATAGTAATTTAGGTAGTGTAGTATTAATAAAGAGATAGACCAATAATAAAGAGATAGACTAATGAAAGAAAATGGAGAATCCAAAGAGACCCATGCATATGTGGTCAAATTGTGTTTCCACTTTATTTTGTATACTAATGCAACGACAATTCAATAGAAAAATAAAAGTGTTTCTGTTAAAAAAAAACTTTATTGAGGTATGATTGACATGGACATATTCGTACATATTTAATGTATATAACTTGTTGAGTTTGGGTCTCTAAAACTATCACTAACATCGAGGCCATGCACATATCCCATCACCTTCCAAAGTTTTCTTCTGCTCTCCTTTATCATTATTATCCTCAGTGTTCCTATTGTAATTAATAGTATAATTATTATTAAGAATACTTAACATAAGATTTATTTTAGCAAATTTTAGGTATACAGTACAGTATTGTTAGCTATAGGTTCTATACCGTATAGTATATCTTTAGAACTTATTTACCTTGCATAACAGAGTACAGAAGATGTCTGAGATGTACCCTTGACCATCACGGTTCCTCCCCTTACCCCTGGCAACCACCATTCTACTCTCTGCTTCTATGAGTTTGACTACTTTAGATTCCCCACATAAGTAATATTAACAGTATTTGTCTTTCTGTATCTGACTTATTTCATTGAGCATAATATCCTCTAGGTCCATCTATATCATTGCAAATGACATAATTTCCTTCTTTATTAAAGGCTGAATAATATTTCTGCACAGGTGTGTGTACTTTTTTTTTCACTCATTTCTTTTAATGGACATTCAGGTTGTTTCCACATCTTGAATATTGTGAATATTGTTTCAATGAATGTGGGAGTACGGATATCTCTTCCAGATCCTGATTTAAATTGCTTGGATAATCACCTAGAAGTAGGGTTGTTGGATTATACGGCAGTTCTATTTTTAATTTTAATGAACTTCCACAATGGCTTCCCCTAAATGCTGTACCAAATTACATTTCCACCAACAGTATACAACATTTCTCTTTTCTTCACATTCTTGCCGATACTTGTTACATTTTATTTGCTTTTAATTATACCATCCTAACAGTCGTGAGGTGATATCTCATTGTGGTTTTGATTTTCATTTCCCTGATGATTAGTAATGTTAAGCACTTTTTATACACCTGTTGGCCATTAGTGTGTCTTTTCGGAGAAATGTCTGTTTAGGTTTTTCTGTCCATTTTTTAGTTGAGTTTTTTATATTTTTGATAAACAGTGTTTGAGTTTCTTATATATTTTAAATATCAATCCCCATCATATATATGATTTGTAACGTGAAAGAATGAAATTGCACCCTTATACTTCACCATACACAAAATTCAATTCAAAATGAATTAAAGACTTAAATGTAAAACCTGACATAATAAATCTCCTAGAAGAAAATATAACTAAAAGTATCCTTGATCTTGGAAATATGTTTTTGAATAGGAGACCAAAACCAAATGCAACAAAACAATAAACACGTAGGATTATTTGAAACTAAAAAAGCTTCTTCATGGCAAAGGAAACAACAAAATTAAAAAACAGTCTACATAAAGGGTAATCATTTGGAAGCATGATATTGTAACAATTGGACACCTGTAAGCAGACATACACACATATACACAAACGCAGAGAAGTGCCTTTATCTTTTGCATTACATTTGCAATTTATACAGCTACAACACAAAATCAGACATAGGTTTAAATGCAAGATATACAAATATGAAACAGTTTCAAGAGAATAAAGGATAAATCGTCTATGACCTTGTTTTGGGTAAAGCATTTTAACACATAAAAATTATATAATGAAATTGTGAATTTTATGAAAATTCAAATCATGTTAATCATGAAAGGCATTGTTATGGAAATTAAAAGACCAATTTCATATCTTGTGCACTGAAAACATTGCTGAGGGAAATTAAAGTGGCACTAATAAACAGAAAGGTGTTTCTAAGATCAGTGATTGGAAGACTGTATTCTTAAGATGACAGCTTTCTCCAAAATATTCCATAGATTCAGTGCAACCCCTATCTAATTTCCAATATCCACTTTGCAAAAAGTCCTAAAATTTATGTGGAAATACACAGGTCCACAATAGCTGAAACAGTTATGAAACAGAATAAAGTTGGATGATTTGCATTTCCTAAGTTCAAAACTTTCTCAAAAGTTACAGTAACAATCAAGTTAGTGCAGAACTGGCTTAAGGATAGACCTATACATCTATTGAATTGAGACTCTGGAAATAAACCCTTACACTTATAGTCTGTTGATTTTCATCAAAGGTTTGAAGTTGTCAAGGCCATTCAGAAGAAAAAAATAGGGTGTTTTATTTTTATTTTGGTTGTTTTTTTTTTTAACTAATAGTGCTAGAACAATTAGGTATCCACATGCAAAAAGATTAATTTTAATATTTACCTTACTCTACACATAATCTCAAAATAAATCATAGGTACTAATGTAAGGACTAAACTATAAAAATTTGAAAAATACAGAAGAAAAAAATGTATGATCTTAATTTAGGAAAAGGTTTATCACATACAACCCTAAAGACAATTCATGAAAGAAAATCAATACACTGGACTTCATCAAAATTAAAAACTTTTGTGTTCTGAAAGACGTCATTAAGAAAATAAAAGACAAGCCAGAGACTAGTAGAACACATTTATAAATTTCATTTCTGATAAAGGACAGGTATTCATAATCTATAGAGAACCCAACAAACTCAATAATCAGATGATAAACAACTCAACTACAAATAGTTAAAATATTTGAATATGTATTTCTCCAGAGAAGTTATAGGGATGGCCAATAAGTACATGAATAGATACTTATTGTCATTGGTTATTATGAAAATGTATATTAAAACCAAAATGTGATAACACAATGTTTAATTTTATAAAAAATAGAAACAGTGCAAGTACTGGTAAAGCTGTGGAGAAAGGGGAATACCCATACTTTGTTTGCATGTAAAATGGTATAGCCTTTTTCAAAAACAGTTTGGCAGCTCCTGAAAACTTTAAACATGGAATTACCACACACACAACAATTGTGTTGATAAGTATCTACCAAACATAAATGAAACATTTATATATCAATTTTGCATGTGTATGTTTGTAGCAGCATTATTCATATAACCCCCAAAGCAAAACAGCCCAAATGTCCATCAACCAGAAAATGAAGAAAGAAATACAGGATATTCTACAATGGGGTACTACTTGGCAATTAAAGCAGAGTAAGTGCTGATACATGCTACATAAATGAATCTCAAAAACATTATCCTAAGTAAAATAATCTGGGTGCAAAAGGCACATTGTATGATTCAATTTATATGAAATGTTCAGAATAGGCAAATCTGTAGAAACAGAAAGTAGCTTTGTGGTCATTTGCATATAGCATGGAAATGAAAATTAACTATAAATGGTTAAAAGATATTTTGAGATGATAGAAATGTTCTAAAAGTAGACATAGTCATGGTTGTACAACTATGGAAGTTTGTTAAAATCCAATAAATTGTAAGATTACAATGCATTTTATGGTAAGTAAATAATATCTCAACAATTATGTTAAAGTAAAGGCCAGATGTGGTGGCTGATGTCTGTAATTCTAGATAGTTGGGGGCTGAGGCAGGAGGATACCTTGAGCCCAGGAGTTTGAGATTACAGTGAACTATGATCATGCCACTGCACTCCAGCCTGGTTAACAGAGGGAGACCCTGTCACTAAATAAAATAAAACTAAATTGAAATTCTGTAAAAAAAATCTAGCTACCAACTGTGAGAAAATACTTGCTTCATGTATCTGAAAAAGGATCTGTATGCAGAATATTGAAATAAATTCTACACTCATAAATAAGAAAACAAACAATACAATTGATATACAGGCTGAAGGCTTTCGCAGACAATTCACCAAAAAAGACAGACATATGAAAAATAAAGGCATAAAGGTAATATTGTAAGATAATATTGTTAATCATTAGGGAAGTACAAATTAAAGCCATTAAGAGATATCACCACGCATTTATTAGAGTGGCTTCAATAAAAGTTACCAACATTACCACATTTTGGTGAGGATGTGGATTGACTAGGAGGCTCATACATGGCTGGTTAAAAAGTAACATTCTAGAAAACTATTTAGTAGCATTTTAGACAGTTAAACAGACACACTTATGACCTAGTAATTCCACTCCTGGGATTTACCCTTGTAAATAAAAGCAAATAGCTGGGCATGGTAGCTCATGCCCGTAATCCCAGCACTTTGAGAGGCCAAAGTCCGTGGATCACCTGAGGTCAGAGGTTCCAGACCACCTTGGCCAACAAGACAAAAGCCTGTCTTCACTAAAAATACAAAAATTAGTTGGGTGTGGTGGCACAGCATGCCTGTAATCCTAGCTACTAGGGAGGCTGAGGCGGGAGAATCACTTGAGCCTGGGAAGAGGAGGTTGCAGTGAGCTGAGATCACACCACTGCACTCCAGCCTGGGCAACAGAATGAGACTCCTTCTCAAAAAAAGAAAAAATGCTCACGCTAAAACCTGTACATGCATTATTCATAGAACCATTATTTTTAATTGCCAAATCTTGTAACAGGTAAATGCCCTTTAAATAGTGAATAGTTAAGTAAACTGGGAAACTTTCATACAGTGGAATACTACTCAGTAATTAAAAAAGAATAAACTATTTACATGTGCAATAATTTGGATTCATCTAAAATGCATAATGCTGGCTGGATAGAAAAAAAAACGTCTCAAAAGGTTATGTACTATATATACTGCAAAATATATTTCCTTGTATTCAAGGAAATTCTTGAATATCCTTGGGGAATATCTTTTCCTGGGGGAATTCCGGAGGGAAAAATATGTTCAGCTCTTACCTTCTCTGATAATATAATTTTACTCTTAATCTAGATCAAGGACAGGGCCTTTCACAGTGGGTGCTGGTATTCACCCAATGCGAATGTCTCACTTGGCAACCCCAGCATTCAGAACCCTTTCTCCACTTCTTTGATACTAGTAAAGACGTCATAATCTGCACCTGTTATTTGCTAACGATTTCTTGATCCCATGTACCCTACATAAAAACATAAACAGAATTAAACACTGTATGTTGCATTTAAACCCTTTAATATCCTTTCAGGGTTCTGACTAATATGATACATTAATATATGCAGATAATTTAATGACTGGCCCTGGCTTTTTACTCCACAGAGATAGTACACATAATAGGCGGAAGGACTGTAATCCAGATGCATCTGATACTCCCAACTTGGAAAATGTGCCAAACATCATCAGTCATTTGTTGGTCTGGAGCAATGGTTTCCAGATAGTTTTCCCGATGAAAGTGCCTTATGAAATAACTTCTTCAATACTCACAAAGATCATTTTGGCTTTTGTGTGAAATTTCCTCTTTGCTTAAATTTTAACAAGCTCAAGTTTTCATTTTTCTTCTCTAATGCCTATTTTAGCTTCCAGTTAAAACAGACACTCACACTTTGATTTACATGGAACCCTTATGACATAGACTGTAATCTCCCTTAGGGCAAAAGCATAGCTATTTTATACCAGCACATATTACTTTTGTTGTTGTTGTGATGTGGAGTCTCCCTCTGTCGCCCAGACTGGAGTGCAGTGGCGCCGTCTTGGCTCACTGCAACCTCCACCTCCCGGGTCCAAGTGATTCTCCTGCCTCAGCCTCCTGAGTAGCTGGGATTACAGGCATGCGCCACCATACCTGGCTAATTTTTGTATTTTTAGTAGAGATGCGGTTTCACCATGTTGATCAAACTGGTCTCAAACTCCTGACTTTGTGATCCACCTGCTTTGGTCTCCCAAAGTGCTGGGATTACAGGCATGAGCAACCTTGCCCGGCCTGTGTTGTTTCAAAGTAGCTAGTTAGTAAATATTTGTTGCATGCATAAGTGAATGGGTAGTTGCAAGGCAGCTCTCCTAGGAGTCCATGTCTCACTAATTATTACTGCCCAGACTAACCTCTATCTTCTGTTCCCTCTACTGCACTGAGGACCTGTGTATCTGGTTTGGCACTTATTTACACTATACTGCAACCTGTGCATATGGGAGCCTTAGTTTTCACAATGGAATTATAAATTATTTGAAGACAGAGACTTTGACATAACACTCCTTTGCCTTTGTTAACCTTATTAGTCGTAAATAACTACAACCTATAAATAAAAACACAACTCTGTGCCTCATTGGATGACGAATAAAAGAATGCCAGGCCAGTGCCCCTGTGATCCAGCATCACTGCAACAAGGTGGCCCCTCCCCATTTTAATCACATGCATGGATACTGATAACTAGTCTTGACCTTGATCCCTGTAACAAAGTTTAAACTTGTGAGTTCTAATTTCAGCAATGAAGGTCCTATTTGGATTGACCAGGGACACCATTATTCCATTCACAGTGTACTTTTACTTGCTAGGCACTCTCATGACTGAACTCATAACATCTGCTGGTTATTCTCAGTGAGGCCTTCCACTCAGAATATCAGCTCCTTATCCACGTGATTTTTTTCTTTAGTTTCCTGTAGCTCAGAACCCCCTTCACCCTTCCACTCTCCCTTCCTCTGATCAAGAGAAATCTACTGCTCCCTCAGTCTAGCTATGCACTATAGAAAAATACATTTTTAAAATCCAACCAGCATTATGCATTTTAGATGAATTCAAATTGTTGCACATGCAAATAGCTTTTTTTTTTTTTTTTTTT
>JAPYYA010003587.1:0-12697 GCA_028533165.1 Leontopithecus rosalia | reverse complement strand
CATAGGCGGGTGATGAACAATGAGAACACATGGACACAGGGAAGGGAGCACCACACACTGAGGCCTATTGGGGGAAATAAGGGAGGGACAGCGGGGGGGGGAGCGGGGGAGGGATGGCATAGGGAGAAATGCCAAATATGGGTGAGGGGGCAGAAGGCAGCAAAACACACTGCCTCATGTGTACCTATGCAACTATCTTGCATGTTCTGCACATGTACCCCAAAACCTAAAATGCAATAAAAATTAAAAAAATAAAAAAAATTAAAAAAAAATGAAATTCTTTTCAGACAAGTAAATGCTAAAGGAATTTGTTACCACCAGGCCTGCCTTACAAAAGATCTTTAAGAGAGAGTGAAACATGGAAATAAAAGTTCTTTTCCAGTCATCACAAAACACACCCAAGTTCGTAGATCGTGGACACTGTAAATTAATATTTAATCAAGTCTACTTAACAACAAGCTAGCAGTATGATTACAGGTTCAAATCTGTGCAAATGTCAATATTAACCTTGAATGTAAATGAATTAATTCACCACTTAAAAGGCAGAGTGACAAGCTGTGTAAAGAAGACTCAAGTTTATGCTGTCTTCAAGAGACCCATCTCACATGCAAGAACACCCACAGGCTCAAAATAAATGGAAGGAAAAAGACAAATCAAGCAAACAGAAGACCAAAGAGGGCAGGGGTTGCTATTTTTACTTCAGATAAAATTAACTTTAAACCAACAATAATCAAAAAGGATAAATAAGAGCATTACATAATAATAAAGTGTTCAATTCAACCAAAAGATTTAACTATTCTAAATATACATATATACATCTAACCCTGGAGCATCCATATTTATAAAATAGTTCTTAGAGACATACATAGAGACTCAGATAACATCACAACGGAAGTGGGAGACTTCAACACTCCAGAGACTTTTGAACACATAATTGATGCAGAATACTAACAAAGATATTTGAGACTTAATTTGACATTGTACCAAATGGACTGAACATCTCTATAACACTCCACATAACAGAGACAAAATATTTCTTCTCATCTTCACATGGCACATAGTATAACGCTTGGCCAAAAGCAATTCTTAACAAATTTAAAAAAAAAAACCAACCCCATTTTTGGACCACACGAAAACAAGGTGAAACCCTGTCTCTACTAAAATAATACAAAAATTAGCTCGGCATGGTGGTGCATGTCTGTAGTCCCAGCTACTTGGGAGACTGAGGCAGGAGAATTGCTTGAACCCAGAAGGTGGAGGTTGCGATGAGCTGAGATCATGTCATTGCACTCCAGTCTGGGTAACAACAGCAAAACTCTGTCTTAAAAAAAAAAAAAAATCAATGAAACAAACATCGTTTTTTCTAAGAATAAAGAAGACTGGTAGACTTCTAGCTACACTAACAAAAGAAACAAGGGAGAAAATCCAAAAACCTACAATCAGAAATTAACAAGGAGACATTACTTCTAACCTTATAGAAATAATAATAATAAAAAGCCCTCAGAGACTATTATGAACAACTCTATGCACAAAAACTAGAAAATCTAGAAGACTTTGGCAAATTCCTGCAAATATGCAACTTCCCCAGATTGAACTAAGAAGAAATTGTAACCCTAAACAAACCAATAATCAGTTTCAAAATTTCAGCAGCAGTCAGGCATGATGGCTCATTCTTTAATCCCTGTACTTTGAAGATTGAGGCAGGTGGATCACTTGAGTCCAGGAGTTTGAGACCAGCTTGGCTTAATAGCAAAATCCTGTCTCTACTAAAAATACAAAAATTAACCATGCTTGGTGGCAAATGTCTATCATCCCAGCAACTTGGTAAGCTCAGGCACAAGAATCACTTGAGCCTGGGACACAGAAGTTGCAGTGAGCCATGACAGTGCCACTGCACTGCAGCCTGGGCAACAAAGTGAGACTCTGTTTCAAAAAACAGTAATAATAGAAATAAATTAAAATGTTGAAAAATCTGCACCAGCAATATAAAATCTAACAACCAGAAAACAGCCCAGGAACACGCAGATCTACAGTCAGATTCTACCATATATATAGAAGAGCTAGGACCAATCTTACTAAAACTATTTCCAAAAATCAAGGAGGAGGAACTCCTCCTTAACTCATTCTATGAGGCAGAATCATTCTGATACCAAAAATCTGCAGAGACACAATGCAAAAAACAAACTTCAGGCTATGACTCAGAATATCTGGAACAGCTCAGAAATCTGGGTGCAGAGGGCTAGAGACAAGCCTAATCAGTCAAGCTGCTTCTGGGGCAGATGCCAGAGGGAGATCCACTGGTTTGGGAGAGTGCAAGCTGAACAGGCCTTGCAACCATCTGCTGGGCTAAAAACACTGGGCCATCATGGGTGCCTTCCCAGTTGCATGTCACTGGGTATCACTGCCCTGCCAGAAACTCCTCCAGTCCTTGACTCATTGCACCAGCAGACATACCCTACAACCAACTTGGACTCTTTCAAGCACAGGGAACTGACAAGTCCCTGGGGAATTGTGAATCTAATGGTGACCCAACACTTGGGTGGCACCACCCCGAGAAGGAGAGAATGCATCCTACCAAATCTCCCCTTAGGACAAAGAAAACAAAGGCCTGGTGCCAGTTTTTGAAGGGGATGGCACCCAGGTCTTGCGAAGGAGATTGGAGAGGGAGTTATCTCTTGCCCCTGCCTCCTGTCCCAGAGCACTGTTCTATAACCAATGAAAAGAGTTGTGCACAGCAGAGTTAAGAACTTACCTGCCAGTCCTTATTCTTAAGTGCCATCTAGTCAACTACATCCTAAATTATTACCACCAAACACATGTACATCCCCCCCAATAGGCAATGCCTCTGAAAGATACCAGAGTAACATATATACAACCAAGGAACCCATACGTAGAGAGCCTTGGCCTTCTGAAAGCACTTAGAAATGAAGCCAATTATGCAGCAATCAAAAACGATGAGTTCGTGTCCTTTGTAGGGGCATGGATGAATCTGGAGAACATCATTCTCAGCAAACTGACACAAACACAGAAAATGAAATACCGCATATTCTCGCTCATAGGCGGGTGATGACAAATGAGAACACATGGACAGAGGGAAGGGAGTACTACACACCGTGGTCTACTGGGGTGAATAGGGGAGGGACAGTGAGGGGGGAGTGGGGGAGTGATAGCCTGGGGAAGAATGCCAAATGTGGGAGAAGGGGAAGAAGGCAGGAAAACACATTGCCATGTGTGTACCTATACAACTATCTTGCATGTTCTGCACATGTACCCCCAAACCTAAAATGCAATAAAAATATTAAAAAAATTAAAAAAAGAAATGAAGCCAATTGACTATACACTATATTCATTAGTCAAACTCTCAAAGGAAGCTAGAAATTTTTTTTAAAGTCCCATCCAACCAACCGCAAACTAAAACAAAGAAACTGCTTTCTCAGATTGAAAAAAAAAAGCACTAGAACTCTGGCAATCAAAAATGTCAGAGCGTTTAGTTACCTCCAAAAGATCACACTGACTTCCTAGCAATTAATCCTAGCCAGATTGAAATATCTGAAATTGATATCTCCAGAATGTAGGTGTCAAGAAAGCTCAAAGAGATTTAAGAGAAAGTTGAAACCAATCCAAGGAAGTCAGAAAAAATGATCTGAGATTTGAAAGATGACATAAGCATATTAAGAAATTACCAAACTGAACTCCTGAAATAAAATTCACTACAGGTGTTTCTAACTACAGTTGGAGCTTTAACAACAGACTAGATCAGGCACAGGAAAGAATTTCAGAGCTCTAAGGTAGGTCCTTCAACCTAGTAAGACAAAAGTAAAAAAAATTGAACGAAACCGGCTGGACATGGTGGCTCACACATATAATCCCAGTACTTTGGGAGGTCAAAGTGGGTGGATCACAAGGCCAGAAAATTGAGACCATCCTGGCCAACATGGTGAAACCCTGTCTCTACTAAAATACAAAAAAATTAGCTGGGTCTGGTGGCAGGTGCCTGTAATCCTGCTACTCGGGTGGCTGAGGCAGAGGAATTGCTTGAAGCTGGGAGGTGGAGGCTGCAGCTGAGATCACGCTGTCACCTCCAGCCTGGTGACAGAGCAAGACTCCGTCTAAAAAATAATTAAACAAAGCCTCCAAGAAAAAGAGATTATGTAAAATACCTGAACCTACTACTCATGGGCATTTCAGAGAGAAAAGAAGAAAGTGTAAGTAAGCAACTGGAAAACTTATTTCAAGATGTAACCCATAAATATGTTCCCAATCTCACTAGAGAGGCCAACATGCAAACAGAAAAAAATTGAGAAAACCCCTGTGAGATACTATACAAGATGATAATCACCAAGGCATATTGTTGTCAGAAGTTCTGAGGTCAACACAAAACATTTTAAAGGCAGCTAGAGAAAAGGGTCATATCATCTATGAAATTCAGCCTCATTAGGCTAACAGTGAACTTCTCAGTAGAAATGTTGCAAGCCACAGAATTTTCAACCCTATTAACATTTTTAAAGAAAACATATTCCAATTAATAATTTCATATTTCACTAATCTAAGCTTCTAAAGTAAAGGAGAAATAAAATCTTTTTCAGACAAGCAATTGCTAAGGGAATTTGTTGCCACTAGGCTAGAATTACGAGATGCTTAAAAGCACTCTAAAGGGAAACAAAAGATACCTGTTACTACAAAATACATGTAAATACATAACACATAATACAATAACACAGACCCTACAAAGCAACCACATGATCAAAACTAGATTGTTGCTAGAGTGCAGTGGTGCAATCTCTGCTCACCGAAACCTCTGCCTCCCAAGTACAAATGATTCTTGTGCCTTAGCTTCCTACGTAGCTGGGATTACAGGTGTGTTCTACCACACCCAGTTATTTTTTTTTTTTTTTGTATTTTTAGTAGAGACCAGATTTCGCCATGTTGACCTGGTTGGTCTCAAACTCTCAGCCTCAAGATCTGCCTGCCACAGCTCTCAATATGCTGGGATTACAGGTGTGAGCCACTGTGCCTGGTCTTCTGCTTTCTTATCTTGCTCAAGATTGCACTATTTGGGGTCTTTTGTGATTCAATATGAAGGCTAGGATTGTTTTTCTATATTTTTGAAAAATTCCATTGGAATTTTGATAAAGATTAGATTCAATTTACAGATCACTTTGGGTAGCATAGACATTTTAACAATAATAATTCTTACAATTTGTAAACACAGGTTATACACCATTTATATTTTTCTCAAGCTTTTTAATCTATATGAAACATAGATTAAAGCTTTTTTTCAAGCTTTTAAATCTATGTTTTACAGTTTTCAGTGTACAGATATTTCACCTTCTTGGACAGATTTATTCATAGGTATTCTTTCTGATGCTATTGTCTTTGGATTGTTTTCTTAATTTATTTTGAATACATTATTATTTATATATAGAAAAACAAGTTATGTTTGTGTGTTAATTATGTTTATGTTAATATTTTGTGTGATTATGCTGTAAGTTTACTGAACTTATTTATTAGTCCTAATAATTTTGGATGGAGCTGTAGCATTTTGTGTGTTTATTATTATTATGATATCTAAAAACAGATAATTTTGCTTCCTCCTTTCCAGTTTGTATGCCCTTTTTATTGCCTTATTGCCCTGGCTAGGACTAAGTTGAATTGGACTGCTGAGAATGTGCATTCTTGTCTAGTCCCAGCTCTTCAGGAAAGTGCTTTCACCTTATCCTCATTCAGTATAATGTTGGCTATGGGTAATGTTATCCATGACTTTTATTATTTTGAGATATATTTTTTCCATGCTAATTTGTTAAGAGTCTTTATCATTAAGTGGTGTTAGATTTTATCAAATACTATTTCCGCATCCATTGGGATGATCCTATAATTTTTGTTTTTAATTCTGTTTATGTAATGAATCACACTTACTGATTTGCATGTGTTAAGCTATCCTTGAATTCCTGGGATAAAACCCACTTGATTATAATATACTATCTTTTTGATGTGCCATTGAATTTTGTTTGCTAATTTTGTTGAGGATTTTTGCATCATTGCTCATCAAGGACGTTGGTCTGTAGTTTTTTGTTGTTGTATTCTTGCCTGACGTTGATATCACAATACTGGTTTCGTAGAATGAGTGAAAGAATCATCTTTTTTGTTCGTTTTCCTGAAATAGTTTTAGTAAGACTGGTACCAGCTCTATTTTGTATGTCTAGTAAAATTTGGCTGTGAATCTGTCTGGTCGTGTTTTTTTGCTGTTGTTTTTGTTGGGAAATTTATTACTACTGATTAAATCTTGTTATTGGTCTGTTCAGAATTTCTATTTCTTTCTGGTTTATTCTCGTGAGGTTGTACGCTTCCAGAATCTATTCACTTTCTCTAGGTTTTCTAGTTTGTGTGCTTATAGATTCTCACAGTAGTCTCTGGTAATCTTGTGTATTTCTGTAGTATCAGGTGTAATGTCACCTTTATTATTTCTGATTGTGTTTAATTTCCTCTTTCTTTCTTGTTTAGTGTAGCTAGCAATCTATCAATTTTATCTTTTCAATAAACAAACTTGTCATTTTGTTTATTCTTTTATCTTTTTTTGTCCTCAATCCCATTGGTTTTGCTCTGATCTTTGTTCTTTCTTTTTATCTGCTAGGTTTGGGCTTGGTTTGTTTTTGTTTTTCTAATTCCTTGCAGTACAAAATTAGGTTATTAATTTAAGATATTTTTCTACTTTTTATGTAGGCATTTGACACTATAAACTTTTCGCTTGGCACTGCTTTTGCTGTATCCCAGAGGTTTTGGCATGTTATGTCTCTATTTTGTTTGTTTGAAGATTGTTTTTAAAATTTCTGCCTTGACTTTGTCAGACAGCTAAATGTCATTCAGAAGCAAGTTGTTCAGTTTCCATGTATTTGCATGTTTTTGCGAGTTCTTCTTGGTATTGATTTCTAATTTTATTCCACTGTGATCCAAGAAGACGTGATTTATTTTTGATTTTTAAAAATTTACTAAGATTTGCCTTATGTCCAAATATGATTTATTTTGGAGAATTTTTCAGGTGCAGATGAGAATAATGTATATCCTGCCATTTTGTAAAATGTTCTGAAAATGCCTGTTGGGTTCATTTGGTCTGAAAACTAATTTAACTGCAATGTTTCTGTGCTGATTTTCTGCCTGTCTATCTAGGGTGTTATTAACCTATTTTTACTATTGTCTGTCTGTTCTCTTAGTTCTATCAGTATTTGTTTTATGAGTATGAGTGCTCCAGTTTTGGGTGCATATACATTTAGATAATAATGTCTTTTTGTTGAATTCAGCCCTTTATCATTATGTAATAATCTTATTTGTTTTTTACTACAGTTGATTTAGTCTGATTTATCTCATACAAATATGGTGATTTCTGCTTCTTTTGGTTTTCCATTTATATGGTGTATCTTTTCCCACTGGTTTTCTTTGAGGCCTCGCTCTTTAGCATTAAAGTGTGTCTCCTGTAGGCAGAAAATGTTTGGATCTACTTTTTCTATTTAATTTTCCAGTCTCTTTCTTGTAAGTGAAATATTTAGGACAACTACATTAATGGGTAATACTGAAATACAATGTTTTTATTTCTGTCTTGTTGTTACCTGGTTGTTTTGTATCAACAATTGTATAAATGCTTTATAGAATCTGTGAACTTTTTCCTAATGTTTTTATGATGGCAGATTTTGTCCTTTCATTTCCATCTTTAGAACTCTTTTGAGCATTTCTTATAAATCCAGTCAAGAGTTGACAAATTCCCTTAGCATTTGCTTGTCAGAGAAATACTTTACTTCTCCTTCATGGAGCTAAATTTAGCAAAAGTCAGAGGTTTTGATTGGCAGTTCTTTGCTTTAAGAAATTGAAAATAGAAGCCTGATCTCTTCTGGGTTGCATAGTTTTTGCTAGGAAGTTCACTGTTGGTCTAATGGGACTATATTTATAGGTGATCTTAGCATTTGTTCGTTGATGTTAACTTTGGTTTGTTTGATGAATATATGCTTTGGTGAGATCCATCTTGTGGAAAATATTCCAGGTGTTATTTGCCCTTCATATATCTGAATGTTTAATTAGCTATCTAGATCAGAAGTTTCTTAACTAATCGGATACATTTCCTATGCTTTTTACTGTTTCTTCTTCTCACTCAGAAATGTCTGTAGCTTGTAGACATAATCTCCTATTTCTTGAAGGTTTTTTATTTTTTTTTATATTTTTTCTTTCCTAATTTTCTTATGACTGGGTTACTTTGAAGGACTGGGCTTTA
This sequence comes from Leontopithecus rosalia, assembly GCA_028533165.1. Taxonomy (NCBI): domain Eukaryota; kingdom Metazoa; phylum Chordata; class Mammalia; order Primates; family Cebidae; genus Leontopithecus; species Leontopithecus rosalia. The sequence goes on along the minus strand of JAPYYA010003587.1, from coordinate 4,440 downwards.
AGGTCTAAAACTCTTCTGCTTTGTCTGGTTTACTGTTAAAATTTTCAACACATTTTATAATTCCTTCAATGAATTTTTTATTTCCAGAAGTTCTGTTGGTTTTAAAATATCTATCTCTTTAGTAAATTTTGTATTAATAACCTGAATTGTTATTTTGATTTATGTTGGTTTCCAACTTTCTCATGGATCTCATTGAACTTCCTTACAATTAGTGTTTTGAATTTTTAATGTGTCACTTTAGTTCTATTTCTGTTAGAATCCATTGCTTCAGAGCTGGTGTGATCCTTTAGGGGTGACAGTGTTTAGTCTCTTTTTGTACTGCCAAACTTTTTACATTATTTCTCATTGATAGAAGCTGTCAATTATTTTTGTATTTGCTTTCATTTGAATGATATTTTCAATTTTCTATCCTTTTTACTTTTGGGGGTGTGATTATATGTTACTGCAACTGGATTTTTTCTTGGGTGCTGGTGAGGCACAGCTCCTCCGAGAGAATGCAGTGGGTTCTTTGTCTCTAATCTCTTAAAGAATAAGTGATGGGACCACTGCAGGTGTGCTGTATGCTTGAAATATAGGACCCAAGAAGTTTTGCTGAAAGGTGATTTTATTTAGGTAGAGAAAAGAGAAGTGAAAGACTTCCATGAAGAGAGTGGAAGGGGATTCCAGAGGGGAAAATACCAGAGGGGAAAATACCGGAGGGGAAAGGGAACTCCTACCGTCTGGCAGGGGATTCCAGAGAGCTGGAAATCTGGCATGGAGTGAAGGACCAGAGGAATTTATTCTGGGAGTAATTCCCACCTTTCCAAGTTCCTCTGACCAATGAAAGGAGTTCCTTTAAACTTCCACTGGGGTGACTGACTCTGTTTCTTCCCGTGCCTGTGAAATTCAAACATAAACCATTAAATCTCCTGGATGGAGATGAGAGGGGGGCATGGTGCTGGGAAATTCTTGCCCTTAAAACTATGCCCCCCTCGTGAACCCAGAAGGAGATCACCTTCCCCATTATGTGTAATCATTTGGCTTCAATTCTTGGTGCTTTCAGGGGGCCAAGGCTCTATATGAGTTTCTTGATTATAGATAGTTTTTGCTTTCTCAAATGCTGATTGTTTTACTGGTTATATGCAATACATTGGGCATATAATGTGATGATCTTCTGCAGGGCTGGGAGTGCAGAGGCCTGAGGAAGGTAATCTCATTCCCTAGTATTATGCCTCTCTGCCAGCAGGTTTTATATATAGTTGTGCAGTTCAGCTTACTGTTCAGTAGTTGGCATTTACTAGCAGATGCTGGCTTGTTGTTTGATTATTTGATGACTAGCAAAAGCCCCTTCACTGAAGGGGGTGGTGGGAAAGCTCACTGTGGGATGCACACAGGTCTCTGTCTTTTTCTGCACCCCCAACTTCTTCCTATGGGTTCTCCAAACGGTTCTGATACTTTTCTCTCAGCATTCCACCTGGGCCATGATTATTCACCTGTAACGTTAAATCTTTCTAAAGAGAACTGGTATCTGATGTCTCTAGTCAGCCATCTTGAAAAAAATCACCACATTTTTTTTTCTGAGATGTGGTCTTTCTCTGTGGCCTAGGCTGGAGTACAGTGGCATGATCTTGGCTCAATGCAACCTCTGCCTCCTGGGTTCAAGCAATTCTTCTGCTTCGGCCTCCCTAGTATCTGGGATTACAGGCACCCGCCACCATGCCTGGTTAATTTTTGTATTTTTCGTAGAGATAGGTTTTGTCATGTTGGCCAGGCTGGTATCGAACTCCTGACCTCAGATGATCTGACCACCTTGGCCTCCCAAATTGCTGAGATTACAGGTGTGAGCCACCACATCCAGCTGATTTTTATTCTTTATTCTGTTAATGTGAGTTATCACAATTATTTTTAATTAGTTTCTTCAGCTTTATTGTGAAGTCATTTGACAAAATTGTGTATATTTAAAATGTACAACACAATGATATGAGCTAAGTATACATTGTGAACTGATTGCTGCAGTCTAGTTAATTATCATATTCATTATCTCAGGGACTTAATTGTTTTCTTTCATTTTGATAAGAATGCTTAAGGTCTAGTCTTTGAAAATTTTAAACTATATACTTTAGTATTACTAACTATAGTTACTATGATTTACATCATGTTCTCAGAACTTATTTGTCTTAGAATGGAAGGTCTGTATACTTGGCTTACATCTTTCAATTTGACCCACCCCAGACCTTGTCAACCACCATTCTACTCTGTCTAAGAACTCAATTTTATTGTTTGATATTCTACATTCACTTTTTTTCTACTTTAAAATGAATTTTATAAATTAGAGCACAGAGAAAAGATGCAGGAAAAAGTCTAAAAGGTCTTACACTAATTAATCTTGGGACTGGGGTAAACAACTACGACATGTGGGTCAAATACAGCCCTTTACCTGTTTATGTAAATAAAGCTTTATTGGAACATAGCTATCCCTGTTCATTTATATAATATCCATGTATGTTTTCACCCTTCAACAGAAGAACTGAGTAAGAAGAAAGACTGTATAGCTCACATAGCCTAAAATATTTATCTGTCCTTTGCAGAAAAGCTTTCTGACTGGTTGTAAATTTAAAAGAGCATTTTCATCATAATCTAAATGAGCTGAAGTAACACAAAATCATCTTTACCAATGTTCTTGAGCCAGAATAAGTGGATTAATGTATTTCCATATCATATGTGTTTTGTATTAGTCAATTTTGTGTTGTAATAAAGGAAAACTTCAGACTGGTTTGATAAAGTTTTTAAAATAAAAAACTTTATTTTACTTTAATTTTTTTCCAAGACAGGGTCTCACTGTATCATCACTGGAATGCAGTGGCATGATCTCAGCTCACTGCAACTGCCATCTTCCAGGTTCAAGTGATTCTCTCACCTCAGTCTCCCTTTAGCTGGAACTACAGGAGAACACTACCATGCCTAGCTGATTACTGAATTTTTAGTAGAGGCGGGGTTTCACCATGTTGGCCAGGCTCAAACTTCTGACCTCAAGTGATCTACCTGCTTCAGCCTCCCAAAGCGCTGGGATTACCGGCATGAGCGACTGGTCTCAGTCCCTATTTTAAAAAATAGGTTCATTTGCCTCACAGTTCTCCAGGTTAGACAAGCATGGTGCCAATATCTGCTTTAGGTCAGCACCTCAGGAAACTTTCACTCATGGCAGATGGCAAAAAGGGTTTGTCACACAGTGACAGAGGAAGCCAGAGAGATGCCATGCTCCCTTAAGCTCCCAGCTCTCATGTGAACTAACAGAGCAGGGACTTCTCATTACCATAGGGAAAGCATCAAACCATTCATGAGGGATGCACACAATTACTCAAACACCTTCTGCCAGGAGGTAGCTCCGACACTGGGAATCACATTTCAACATGAAATTTGGAGGGAAAAATATCCCAACCATACCAAGCTACTCAAACATTCTGCTTATAATTTGTGCAGCCAAAACTAGTTACCAACTGTGTTTGTTAACTAAAAAATAATATTAAACATTTTGTGTATAACTATAAAATTATACAGATAGATAGATATAGAGAAAGAGGAAGAAAGAAGAGAGACAGAAAGAGAGAGGAGAGATGATAGGAGCTATCCAACTTAAGTGTAAGGAAATCTAAAAAAAAAAAACCTCAAAATCCTATTACTAGAAAATTCTTTTTGAAACCTACACATATTTTATTATATTTTTCTTTATATTTAATAGCATGAGACTGGTAGTAGGACCCATAGCTGAGCAAAGATAATTTACAACTTCAGGTTTTACCTGTGATTTGATAAGCTTTTAAAATATAAACTAACCAGCACTTCTATAGAACACTGATTTTTAATAATATAATTAAACCGATATAGCAAAGTAAAATCTTTTTATTTCTAAAGTAAATGTTTTAGCCAAAGTTGCATCAAAAGTCAAATATTTATTAGACATATTTCAAGACTTCGATTTTAACTATAATTATAGTTAGTATTCTGTAGAACACATTTTTTTTCTTTTTTTAAAATTTTTATTGCATTTTAGGTTTTGGGGTACATGTGCAGAACATGCAAGATGGTTGCATAGGTACACACGTGGCAGTGTGTTTTGCTGCCTTCTGCCCCTTCACCCATATTTGGCATTTCTCCCCATGCCATCCATCCTGCGCTCCCCCGCCGCTGTCCCTCCCCTATTTCCCCCAATAGACCTCAGTGTGTGGTACTCCCTTCCCTGTGTCCATGTGTTCTCATTGTTCATCACCTGCCTATGAGTGAGTATATGCGGTGTTTTCTTTTCTATTCTTGTGTCAATTTGCTGAGAATGATGTTCTCCAGATTCATCCATGTCCCTACAAAGGACACAAACTCATCATTTTTGATGGCTGCATAATATTCTATGATGTATATGTGCCACATTTTCCCAGTCCAGTCTATCATCGATGGGCATTTGGGTTG
>JAPYYA010003586.1:0-12697 GCA_028533165.1 Leontopithecus rosalia | reverse complement strand
AGGTGTGTGGACGTGGATCCAGTGGTCAGCAGTGACTGAGGTGTGTGGACGTGGATCCAGTGGTCAGCAGTGACTGAGGTGTGTGGACATGGATCCAGTGGTCAGCAGTGACAGATGTGTGGCCATGAGGATTCAGGCCTGTGGCCATCACCATACCTCACAATCGAGCATGAAAACTCTGTGATGGAGGGAAGGAGCCCAGGTGTTGGGGGCCTGACCCAGCTCACCACTTAGGATTGCAAGTGACAGAAGCCCACGCAGGCTCATGTGGGGCATACTGGACGCTGAATGGGGAACCCAGGGTGGCTCTGGTGCAGTTTTCAGGATCTGTGGCATCTCCCAGCTGCTTTTATCTCCTGTTTATCTCTCTTTGCATGGTGTTGAGATGGCTCTTTTTCCATGTGTTCACCCCTGTTCACGGTGCTTAGCAACCAATCTGTGTGAAAAGAGACAATCTTCCACCAAAGAGAAGCATCAGAGAGGGGGCTCTGGTTTGGAATGGGTCATGGGCCTGCCTCTGACCAGTGACTGGGCAGGAAATGAGATGTTCTTGTAGCTCTTGGGCTGCAAGGGAGCAGGTTTAGGGATTGACAACCATCCTAGGATACCACAATAGCAGAGGGGAGCACCCCCCAGGAAGGGAAGGCCCTTGTCAGGCAAATGCTGCAGCCTCCATGATTCACTTGAGAAGGTGAGTGCTACCACCTTCCCGAGTGAACCATCAAAAAATATGTGACTGTAATAGATAGGAATTAATGTAAACCAGATGGTGAAACCCGTACACTGAAAACTATGAGATGATGAAAGAAATGGAAGTCAAGGCAGATAAATGGGTATCCCATGTTCATGGACTGAAAAAAATTAATATTGTTAAAATGTACATACTACCTAGAGAAATCTATAGATTCAGTGCAACACCTATCAAAATTACAAGGACTTTTTTTTTTTACAGAAATAGAAAAGCAATCCTAAAATTCATATGGAACCACATAAAACCCTGACTAGGGAAGGCAATCATCAGCCAAACAAAGGTGGAGGCCTCACACCACCTATTTTCAAAATATACTATGAAGCTATCATAACCAAAGCAGCATGGTACTGGCAATAACAAAACAAAACAGACAAATCAACCAATGTAACAGAATAGAGAGCCCAGAAATGAATACATACACTTATGCTGAATTGATTTTCAACAAAAGTACCAAGAACACACAATGGGGAAAAGGACAGTGTCTTCAGTAAATGGTGCTTGGAAAACTGAATGTCCACATGCAGAAGAATGAAATTAGGTCTTATCTTTCTTGTATAAAAATAAACTCAAAATGGATTAAAGAGTTGTGGGGAGGGAGGGACCTGGTGGGAGGTGACTGGACCGTGGGGGTAGTTTCCCTATGCTGTTCTCGGGACAGTGAGTGACTTCTCATGAGATCTGATGGTTGAAAAACACAGCACACCCCCCAGTCCCACTCCTTCTGCCACCTTGTGAAGAAGGTACTTCCTTCTCCTTCATCTTCCACCACAACTGTAGTTTCTTGAGGCCTCCCCAGCCCTGTGGAACTGTGAGTCAGTTAAATCACTTTTCTTCATAAATTACCTAGTCTTGGGTAGTTCTTTATAGCACTGTGAAAATGGACTAATACACACGATAGATATATACAATTATAAATTAAAAATTTGTGTGACCGAGTCATTTTGCTTCCCCAGCCTCAGTTTCCCCACCTGGGATGAGTGGATGGCATTGGAAAACTCTGGGTGACTGCTGCGGCCACACCAACCTTGACCCCAGCTTGTAGCTTCGGGATTTTCCACAGGGGTAGAAGACACTGTCTCCTCCTACCTGGAACTTCCAAATCCAGTGGCCTTTGTCTTTGTTCTTTCTTTTTTTTTTTTGAGACGGAGTTTCACTCTTGTTACCCAGGCTGGAGTGCAATGGTGAGATCTCGGCTCACCACAACCTCCTCCTCGCGGGTTCAGGCAATTCTCCTGCCTCAGCCTCCTGAGTAGCTGGTGTTCTTTCTTTTGTTCCATCCGCCTTGAAAATCCAAGTCCTCCTGAACCTCCAAAGCTTACTCTTCATAAAACCCTCCGTGGCCTCCTGTAAGAACGTGTTCTCTCCAGACAAAGCTGTGGTGACCCGAGTAGCTCACGAAATCCTCAATTAAGAAATAGTCTTTTTCCCGTTGGCCGTTAGGTTTTCTCTCCTTGTTAACATCTAGGCTCAAGTGACCGTGATGATGAGGTTTCCTGAGTTGCTTGCTGGTGGTCTGGAATGGTTGATCCTGTTTCCTGAACGCCGTCATGGGTGCTAGTGTCAGTGAGACTTTTCTGCAGCTTCCCATTCCTGTGTGGGCTCAAGCAAGGCCCGCAACCTCTCTGGGCTCTAGTTTCTCAGTATGGAGTGGGGGCCATGACAGTTTATACCGCTAAAGGTTATAAGGGTTAGCTAAGTTGACAGTGTATGAGTGTGAGTGACATCTGCAGGTGTCAGCTCTTATGTTGTGAGTGTGAGTGACATCTGTGAGCGTTGGCTCTGATGTTGAGTGTTTGTGAGTCACGTCTGTAGGTGTCAGCTTTTGTGAGTGTGAGTGACGTCTGTGGGTGTCGACTTATGGTAAGAGTGTGAGTGTGAGTGGCATCTGTGAGTGTCGGCTCTTATGGTGAGTGTGTGTGACATCTGTGATCTTCAGCTCCTGCGGTGAGTGTGTGAATGTGTGAGTGTGTGAGTGACATTTGCAGAGGCATTGGCTCTTGGGTTGAGAGTGGCCAGACAAGGACCCTGGGATTTTGTTAGTTGGCTGAGGAACATGACATTCCGTCAGTCATTCAGTGTATCTATGGTGACTTCATTTTCTCAGTCAAATCCTGGGACCCACAGTCTAAAGCGAAAGAGAGGGCTCTGGGAGAGGACAGCCCAGAGCATGAAGTGGGGACCATGTGGACTGATGTCGGGGTGCGACTCACTCCCAGGCTGGCTTAGCCTCTCTGCCTTAGTTTCCACGTGGTATAAATGGGGTAATGATACACAGTGTCTTAGTCCTTTCAGTCTGCTCCAGTTCCACCTACGGGGGGCTTAGCAGCAGCAGCCGTGGATTTCTCACAGCTCTGAAGGCCGGACTCCAAGGTCACGGCCTGGCAGGGCTGACGTCTGGCGGTTGGCGAGGCCCCTCCTCCTGCCTTCTCACGTGTCCTCGGAGGGCAAGCAGCCCTTGGGGCCTCTGCAAGGGCGCTGATCCGTCATGAGGCTCCACCTCCTCACGTCTCACCCATCCACCTGCTAACAGCAGCACTGGGTCTGGTCTCAGCACAGCCTCCTTCACAGAGGAGGAGCCTCATGGGCTTGGGGTGGGGAGGAAAGTTGTCCTTAGAGGTAAAACGCTGGGAAGTGCTGGGCACACCGGTCCTCACTGAGGGAGGCAGGACTGGCTGTGTTCTCAACACTGTCTTCACTGCCCTCCCCTTCCAGCCTGCTCCTCGCCTTCTGGAAAGACAACCCACCATGCTTCCCAGTGCCCAGCCTGGCTGGGGGTGTGCCTGGGCCCCTCGGTGCTGCCGGCTGACACCCTCAGACACCTTTGACTTCTGTAATGTGCCTCTCTCGGGGCAGTGGGCCGTGTGCCGCTGGGTTTACCGCCCCAGGCCTCACTGCGATCCCTGGGTGGTGGGGGGAATGGGGACTCCGTTCCTCATCCAAGGGCAGCTGGCATCTCTGGACAGCGAGACTCCTGCTGTGAGTACAGGTGCTGCTCGGACGCGGGGCTCCTCCCCAGGCAGAGCCTCACACTGTTCTGCAGACTCATAGGCCGTGTGGGCCACTCCCAGCGTCGTCCCCTGCCTTCTGCTGCCTGTCAGTGGCTGCTCAGAACTGTAACGAAATCTTTGAAAACAAAAAAATTTCCAACAAGATAGGGTCTCGGCTTATCTTCAGTTTACGAACTGAGCTGCTCAGACTTCACAGCAGTCCTGCCTTGGATGAACCCACAGATGCGGCAGCTCCTTCAATCTGACCTGGCCGTGTTATGGCCAATGCCCAGTTCCTTGGCCCTCAGAAGCTGTTGCTATCTGTCAGGATTCACTGTTGGCCTCCTGGAATTTTTGCAACAGTTTCGATTGGGTGCCAGGAAAGCAGTTTCTATTCCCCAAGAATAGGAGCACTTTTTTTTTTTTGAGCCGGAGTTTCGCTCTTGTTACCCAGGCTGGAGTGCAATGGCAGGATCTCGGCTCACCGCAACCTCCGCCTCCTGGGTTCAAGCTGCCTCAGCCTCCTGAGTAGCTGGGATTACAGGCGCGCGCCACCATGCCCAGCTAATTTTTATATTTTTGGTAGAGATGGGGTTTCACCATGTTGACCAGGATGGTCTCGATCTCTTGACCTCGAGATCCACCCACCTCAGCCTCCCAAAGTAGGAGCACTTTCACAGCATCCTTGCAGAAATACATGTGGGGGTTGCTTGATCAATTCAGATAAGGGCTTTTTCTCCCTCTGGAGAATTCTTTTCAACAGGGCAGAGAATCTGAGCCATCTTTGCTTTTCCCTTCTCCAGAAATAGGTGGGGAGATTTTATTCTTGTTGCTACACCCCTGGGGACCCTGAGGGAGCAGTGGGCTCCTCCATCTGTGGCACTGCTGTGAGAAGCCCCATGGGACTGAGGGAGCCCTGGCAGCACTGCCAGCTCCCTGCAGGGAGGGAACTTCAGAGGCAGCTTCAGCATCCCAGGGCACCGGGATTTACAGGTCAAAGATACTTTGGCAAGGCAGCCTTCACCTGGAGGGGGCAATGGGAGAGAAGCAGGGTCCTGAGGGACCCAGAAGGACAGGCAGGAAAGAATGAAAGGGTGACCTAGCCTGGTAGCAGGACACCAGGAGCATGGCGGTCCTAGGCTGGTGAGGGCTCCTGCTGCTCTTCTGAGTGTGTGCATGAGAGCGTGTGCCTGTGTGAGTGTGTACATGTAATATACAGTGTACATGTGATAATGTACATTTGTGAGCATGTGCTTGTGAGAATGTGTGCATGAGTGAAAACTTGTGCGTGCACGTAAGCATGTACGTATTAGCAGGTGTGTGAGAACGTGTGGATGTGTGAGAACGTGTACATGTGTGCACGTGTGTGCATGTGCATGTGTGTGATGTGTGCATGATGCATGCAGGTGTGAGAACATGTGCATATGAGAATGTATATGTGAGAGCATGTATGTGCGCAATGTGAGAACATGTACCTGCGTGTGAGAACATGTGCATTTGTGTGAGAACGTGTGTATGTGTGAGAACATGTGCATGTGTGTGAGAATGTATGCGTGTGAGAACATGTGCATGTGTGTGCATTTGCAGGTGTGAGAACATGTGCATGTGAGAATGTGTGAGCATGTGGATGTGTGAGAATATGTGCATGTGAGAATGTGCATGTGTGAGAACATATGCATGTGTGCATGTGAGAATGTGTGAGCATGTGCAGGTCTGAGAACATGTGCATATGAGAATGAGCATGTGCATGTGTGAAAACGTGCATGTGTGTGCATGTGAGAATGTGAGCATGCACATACGTGTGTAGGTGTGAGAACATGTGCATGTGCATGCATGTGCGTGCATGCGAGAATGTGTGAGCATGTGAGTGTGTGAGAACGTGCATGTGTGTGCATGTGAGAATGAGCATGTGCAGGTGTGAGAATGTGTGCAAGTGAGAATGTGTGAGCATGCACACATACGTGTGCAGGTGTGAGAACGTGCGTGTATGCATGTAAGAATGTGTGAGCATGTGCATGTGTGCAGGTGTGAGAACATCTGCATGTGCATGCATGTGAGAATGTGAGCATGTTCAGGTGTGAGAACGTATGTATGAGAGCATGTGCAGGTGAGAACATGTGCATGTGTGTGCATGTGAGAATGTGTGAGCACGTGCATGTGTATGCAGGCATGAGAACATGTGCATGTGAGAATGTATGCATGGGAGAGCATGTGTGTATATGTGAAAGTATGTGCATGCATCGTGTGGTTGTGTCTGCATATGTGCGAATGTGTGCATGTGTGAGCATGGTATGAATGTGTGTGCATTGTGCACACGTGTGTAAGTGTGCATTAATTCTCTTGCTGTACTGGGCAGCAGCATCTCATCTCCTGGCTCCTCACCCTCGCCAACTGAGTCTGCCACTGGCATCTTCAGGCCTGAGTCACAGCAGAGCTCCCGAGTGATGTCTCCGATGAGGAACCGGCACTGCAGGGAGGTGGCCACGAGGGGTCACTGCTGCTGCGTGGTCCTCAGTGGCCACGTGGTGACTGGGGCCTCTGGGCCTCACCTTGCTTGGATGCAGAGGGAGTGAGTGACAGACCAGCTCGAAGAATCACAATAGGGGGCCATTGTTTTGTCAGAGGCTGCTGTGCTCCTTCCCTGGCTGCCAGATGTGGGAACTGCGGCGGGTATAGGCTTTGGAGTGCTAGATGTGACCAGCTCTCCTACACAGTGCACCCTGAGCCCTGTAGCGTTGCCGTTTCTAGGCTCTGGGTTTGGTGCCCGGGACTCTCCCAGGAGGCCCTGCTGTCTTCCTGGGCTTCCTGGCTGTGTTCCCAGGGAGCTGCTGTAAGACAGACCACCTGTTCCTTGTGTCTGGGCAGGGTCAGCGGCAGCGCATGAGCGGATGCATTTGGTGTTTACTGTAGACACTATTCTGCAGACCCGAGTGTGTGTCTCAGCCATGGCTTTGCGATTCTAGACACAGACGCGGTCCTGCCCGGCCCTGGAACGTGCCATGCTTGTTCCGCCGGGCTCTGCCTGCCACGTGGTTTGCCACGTGCCTCTCGCCTGCCCTTCTTTCTGGAACAGTCTCTGATACCTCTTGTCTGCAACAGCTTTATAATTGGAGTGCCTTTGCTGCCCATCCCTTCTTGCTCACAATTCAAGAACTTTGTTTTTATAGTTTCCAGGGAGCTGGGATAAATCAGTTTTTGCATGCAAACTGTTTACCTTAATGCACTGTTTACACAGATGATCACACCGTGTGAGCACTGCAGTCATTTCAAACAGTGCCCGCAGCTAATTGCCTCACTTTGAAATGCTGAATTAAGTGATCATATTGTATTCATTAATTCCCAAGTCCTGTAATATTTCCTTAAATAAATAAGAAATGTAAAAAAGTCATAAGTAAAAGTAGGTAAAGATATTAGAAAAGTGGGAAAAGAAGATGGTTCGTTCACTGGAATCTGTGCCACAGCAGCTTGTAAGAAAGCCGTGTCACTGCCCAGGACCGGGCCATGCTCACGGCGTTTGCTGGAAAGAAGGACCGCTCTGTGTATCCCTGTGGAGAACTGTGGGGTAACAGTGAGTGGCGTCTCTCAGGAGGTGCACAGTTAGAGTCTGTGGGCCATTTCTCCTCAGATGTCCTCCAGGGCAGGCCTGGACGTGTCTCTCAGGATGTCATCAGCACAGGCCTGGGCGAATCACCTAAGCAATGCGTGGCAAGACCACTCTTCTCGCGGGGAATCAAAGCCACTGTGTTCAGCCCACAGTTTTCTGGTGCTATGTCATGAAGAGGGGAGACTTAGCATCTCCAAGCAACAGGACCCTCTGGAGGCTCAATAGGATCACCTGCTTCACATATGGAGCTGGGGACAGAAATGCTGGGGGTCAATCAGAGCTGCGAGGCCTTGTCCCCGCTGCCCACTGGGGCCGGGTGCTGCCATGCACAGAGCTGCTCCCTCAGCCTGGAGTGTCCTCGATGTCCTCAGGCTGGTCATGCTTCATTCTCTGACCACTGGGCAAGGTCAGTGCCCTCTATCAGGCTCTCTCCTGCTGTTTTTCTCAGCCGGTCCACAATTACAACCGAACCATCCATGGTGAGCGGGCTGCCCTCGGATCCTGGAGGCTCTGGAGTGTGGAGCCTACAGTGGCTGCTTTTCCTGCGTGCGTGTTCTCCAGCTGTCCCAGCCTGGCCATGCAAGCAGGATGCTGGGCAGAGCTGTGCCTTTCTCAGGATGAGGGTATGGGGTGGAGGCGGCCGAGCAGCAGGCAAGACACTGACCCACTCCTGGAACAGGAAGGGGCTTTATGAGGTGCAGGCAGTGCTGGGACAGAAATGACAATATGCGTTGACGAGAACACCCAGTGCTGCAGGGAAGACAGGGAAGAGGCACGAAGCTGTCCTCGAGGAAAAACCACAGGGTTAGGCGTCCGCACAGAGGCGTCAGCAGTGTGTATTTGCTGGGTTTATGATATTGGAATAGCAGCATCCTTGGCCCCATGCAGCAAGTTTGGCAGTTAAACTTGTTAGTGGCTGTGCACATGGACGTGTATGAGTCAGTGGCTGTGTGCATGTACATGTGTGAGCGACTGTGCACGTGTATGTGTATGAGTTATCAGCCATGTGCATGTGTGTGTGTTAGCGGCTGTGCTTGTGTACATGTGTGTTAGCGGCTGTGTGCGTGTACATGTGTGAGTTAGCAGCTGTGCACGTGTATGTGTACAAGTTACCAGCCGTGTGCATGTGTTAGCGGCCATGCGTGTGTACATGTGTGTTAGTGGCTGTTCGTGTACATGCGTGAGTTAGCGGCTGTGCACGTGTACGTGTACAAGTTACCAGCCATGAGCATGTACGTGTGTGAGTTAGTGGCTGTGTGTGTGTACATGTGTGAGTTAGCGGCCGTGCACGTGTATGTGTATGAGTTAGCCATGTGCATGTATGTGTGTTAGTGGCTGTGCATGTGTACATGTGTGAGTTAGCAGCTGTGCACGGTTATGTGTACAAATTACCAGCTGTGTGCATGTATGTGTGTGTTAGCGGCTGTGCATGTGTACATGTGTGTTAGTGGCTGTGCATGTGTACATGTGTGAGTTAGCGGCTGTGCGTGTGTATGTGTATGAATTACCAGCCATGTGCATGTGTGTGTTAGCAGCTGTGCGTGTGTACATGTGTGTTAGTGGCTGTGCATGTGTACATGTGTTAGTGGCTGTGCACATGTATGTGTATGAATTACCAGCCGTGTGCATGTGTGTGTTAGCGGCTGTGCATGTGTACATGTGTGTTAGCGGCTGTGCATGTGTACATGTGTGAGTTAGTGGCTGTGCATGTGTACATGTGTGTTAGCGGCTGTGCATGTGTACGTGTATGAGTTACCAGCCATGTGCATGTATGTGTGTTAGTGGCTGTGCGTGTGTACATGTGTGAGTTAGCGGCCGTGCGTGTGTACGTGTGAGTTAGCAGCTGTGCATGTGTTTGTGTACAAGTTACCAGCTGTGTGCATGTATGTGTGTGTTAGCTGTGCGTGTGTACATGTGTGAGTTAGCTGTGCACGGGTATGTGTACAAGTTACCAGCCGTGTGTATGTATGTGTGTGTTAGTGGCTGTGCGTGTGTACCTGTGTGAGTTAGCAGCTGTGCACGTGTATGTGTACAAGTTACCAGCCGTGTGCATGTATGTGTGTTAGCTGTGCGTGTGTACATGTGTGTTAGCGACTGTGCTTGTGTGTGTGTGTGTTAGTGGCTATGCGTGTGTACATGTGAGTTAGCGGCTGTGCACGTGTACATGTATGAGTTACCAGCCGTGTGCATGTATGTGTGTTAGCAGCTGTGCATGTGTACATGTTTGAGTTAGCTGTGCACGGGTATGTGTACAAGTTACCAGCCGTGTGCATGTATGTGTGTGTTAGCTGTGCGTGTGTACATGTGTGTTAGTGGCTGTGCGTGTGTACATGTGTGAGTTAGCTGTGCACGGGTATGTGTACAAGTTACCAGCCGTGTGCATGTATGTGTGTGTTAGCGGCTGTACATGTGTACATGTGTGTTAGTGGCTGTGTGTGTACATGTGTGAGTTAGCAGCTGTGCACGTGTACGTGTATGAGTTACCAGCCGTGCGCATGTGTGTGTTAGTGGCTGTGCGTGTGTACATGTGTTAGCGACTGTGCGTGTGTACATGTGTTAGCGGCTGTGCGTGTGTACGTGTGAGTTAGCGGCTGTGCACGTGTACGTGTATGAGTTACCAGCCGTGTGCATGTATGTGTGTGTTAGCTGTGTGTGTACATGTGTGTTAGTGGCTGTGCGTGTGTACATGTGTTAGCGGCTGTGCGTGTGTGTGTTAGTGGCTATGCGTGTGCATGTATGTGTTAGCGGCTGTACATGTGTACATGTGTGTTAGTGGCTGTGCGTGTGTACATGTGTGAGTTAGTGGCTGTGCACGTGTACGTGTATGAGTTACCAGCCGTGTGCATGTGTGTTAGTGGCTGTGCGTGTGTACATGTGTTAGCAGCTGTGCGTGTGTGTGTTAGTGGCTATGCATGTGTACGTGTAAGTTAGCGGCTGTGCACGTGTACGTGTACAAGTTACCAGCCATGCGCATGTACGTGTGTGAGTTAGCGGCTGTGTGCATGTACATGTACGAGTTACCAGCCATGCGCATGTACGTGTCTGAGTTAATGGCTGTGTGCGTGTATGTGCATGAGTTAGCCATTTGCGTGGATGTGCGTCAGTTACTGGCTGCGCACATGGACGTGCATGAGTTAGCGGCCACATGTGTTGATGTGCGTGTCTTTACTGGATGCACGTGTCTTTACCAGACGCACGCATGGACGTGCGTGAGTTAGTGGCCAGGCATGTGGACGTGCATGAGTTGCTGTGTGTGTGTATGTGCGTGAGTTAGCCGCTGTGTGTGTGTATGTGTGTGAGTTATTGGCCAGGCGCATGGAGGTGCCTGAGTTACCAGCTGGGCATGTGGAAGTGCGTGAGTTACCGGCTGGGTGCATGGACGTGTGTGAGTCACTGGCTGGGCGTGTGGTCATGCCTTGAGTTACCAGCTGTGTGCGTGAATGTGTGTGAGTTGCTGGCTGTGCGTGTGTACATGTGTGAGTTAGCTGCTGTGCACGTTTCTGTATAAGCATTCACACATACACATATATGTGCACACACGAGTGCTTTGATGGTGACAATAGCTGATGGTGGGTGGACAGGAGCCCACAGTTTTCACAGGTAAGCCCCTTCTCATCTCCCATGATTTTCAGGCAGCTCCCAATTTGAACTTAGTTGCCAGTGGTGAGACTTGGAATCAGGGTCACTCATGGAATGCCAGTTCTGGAAGAAGAGCAGGTCCCTGGTTCTGAGAATCTCACAGAAAGGTTCCATCACCGAAGGCCTCCTGCCTCAGCTGCTGCTGTGGTGATGCACTTCCAGCTGGGAGCTTGCTCAGCGTGGCCTGCAGGACTGTGGAAGTGGACAGGTCAGTCTGGGCTCCGATGACGGGTTATGTTGATTGGGTGCAGGGCCATGGTGTAGAAAACGGAGTCAGAAGTAGAAGAGAGTTCATAGGGAGACCCTGAGCAAGGTCAGATCCCAGGTGGGGTCTTGGCTGTGTCCCAAAAGCACTAAGACAGGAGTCCTGCAAGTGCTGTGTGCAGAGGATAGGGCCTGAGGGCTGGGGGTTCTGGGTAATTTCGAGGGTGATTAAATGGTCAGCTGGTGAGGCGACTTCCGTGTGATTGTTGTGAGGATGTGGGTGACAGGAGCACCATCCCTGCGGGTGACAGTGAAGATGGCGCAGCCTGTGATGCTGACGTGACTGTGGTGAGGACGTGGGTGACAGGAGCACCATCCCCGCTGGTGACAGTGAAGATGGTGCAGTTATTCATAACTGCTGAGGCTGGGAAGTGACCAGGATGCCCTTCTATTGGTGGAGAAGGATCTGTGGCACAGGCAAGCAGTGGGCTTCATTCAGTGCCACAGAGAAAGGAGCCACCAGCCACAGAAACACGTGGAGGCCCTTCCATGCATGCTACCGAGTGAAAGAAGCCAGCCTGGAAAGGCCACACACTGTGATTCCAACTCTGACACTCTGGACAAGGAAAACTGTGGAGACAGAACAGGGGTCCACGGCCGGGGTGGGGGAGCAGGCAACACACAGGCATGTAGGGCCGTAAGATCGTATGTTCTTCCAAACACACAGAAGGTACATAACAGCGTGGCCTCTGCATAGACAAGGCCTCCGGGTGACAAGGATGTATCAGTGTGGACTTGTCGATTCTAATAGACACGCTGCTTTGGTGAAGGAGGTTCATAATGCGGGAGTCTGTGTGTGTGTGTGTGTGTGTGTGTGTGTGTAGGTTGTGTGTGTGTGTGAGGGAGGCTGTGTGTGAGGGAGGCTGTGTGTGTGTGAGGGGGCTGTGTGTGTGTGAGGGGACTGTGTGTGTGAGAGGGAGGCTATGTGTGTGAGAGGAAGGCTGTGTGTGTGTGTGAGAGGGAGTCTCTGGGTGTGTGTTTGAGAGAGAGGGAGGCTGTGTGTGTGTGAGGGGACTGTGTGTGTGTGAGGGGGCTGTGTGTGAGAGAGGCTATGTGTGTGTGAGAGGGAGGCTGTGTGTGTCAGGGGGCTGTGTGTGTGTGAGAGAGGCTATGTGTGTGTGAAAGGCTATGTGTGTGTGAGGAAGGCTGTGTATGTGTGTGAGGGGGCTGTGTGTGTGTGAGGAAGGCTGTGTGTGTGTGAGGAAGGCTGTGTGTGTGAAAGGCTATGTGTGTGTGAGAGGGAGGCTGTGTGAGAGGAAGGCTGTGTGTGTGTGTGAGGAAGGCTGTGTGTGTGAAAGGAAGGTTGTGTGTGTGAGAGGGGGCTGTGTGTGTATGTGAGGAAGGCTGTGTGTGTGTGAGGAAGGCTGTGTGTGTGAGGGGGGCTGTGTGTGAGGGGGCTGTGTGTGTGTGTGAGGGGGCTGTGTGTGTGTGTGAGCGAGGCTGTGTGTGTGT
>JAPYYA010003585.1:0-12698 GCA_028533165.1 Leontopithecus rosalia | reverse complement strand
GAGCACCACACACTGAGGTCTATTGGGGGAAATAGGGGAGGAACAGCGGGGGGGGGGGGGAATGGGGGAGGGATGGCATGGGGAGAAATGACAAATATGGGTGAGGGGGCAGAAGGCAGCAAAACACACTGCCACGTGTGTACCTATGCAACTATCTTGTATGTTCTGCACATGTACCCCAAAACCTAAAATGCGATAAAAATTAAAAAAAAAAAAAAAGAAATGCCAGATCCCAGGTCCCTGCCAGACCTACTGAAGAATCTGCATTTTAACAAACTTCCCAGGTGATTCATGTTTGAGAAGCACTCACTCTTCTAAAGAATGGGCCAGGGTTAATTAGACGAGGGAGGAGTATTCTGGCATAGGTAACAAACAAAAGCCCTGGAGTCAGAGAGAGGAGGGTACTTCTGAAGAACTAAAGAAAGCTACTATGGCTAGAATGGAGAGGGTATGGGGAGCACAGAGCCAGATATTAGGGACTGACATATACTAAATTTGGCCATGAGTTTATAAAAAGCGTTAAGAGGGACTACAGTCTCCTGAATTCTATGAGGCATGCCTTTCTGGCACTAAATTGCTTTCAAAACAAACACAACAGTTAGATACTCATCCTTTTATAGCTGCTGAAGGGCAAATTCCTTTAATTCCAATGAAAGAACCAAGTTCTTATAGCACAAGTGGCAACAGCTCTGGCTCCCCACAGTGTGAGAAAACAGGGCAGGCTTACGACACCTTAATCCGAATGTATGTAAGGAATCATATTTAATGTCTTGATGCTTCAGAGGGTCCTCATTATTAGAGAGCTCTGGACTCTAAAGAGCTAGTAACTGCACTCTGGATTCTGCACAAATTTTAAGGCATGGTATATTTGAGGCCCCTGATAACACGTGTGAGTCACAATGCCAAGGACGCTGGCAAACGCTTTAGTGCTTGGGAATCTTACTGGAACATGATCTAGCAAGCTCGTAAAACTCAGCAGACTACACTGTGGGAGCTGCACCAAATGGGTAATATCAATAAATATTTGAGTCCATGGACGCAGGGCGTTGTGGGGAGGAGGATCCAAAACTGTAATATCGCTCCAGGCATTCATGGACATCTGAGCATGGGAGGAATCAGTCATGTCCAGTGGCCCCCCTCCGTATCGACTAAAATTAGTTCTGTGGTAATGAGACCCCTGAGTGAGAGAGAAGACTCAAAATGTGGACTTAAGCTGGACATGAAAATTTATAGCTAAAGCATCTCAGCAGCAGCCTAAAGTGCTAAGAAAGACAGGAAACATCTTGATTAATACAAGGCAGACTGGCTCAATCTCCAGCTAATAAACCCTAGACCAGTGAGCATTTCACTCTTAAGACTGCAATGTCCAAGGTGAAAGAATCCTGGCATTAGAATTTATGGCTCTTTGAAGTAATTTCCTCCTTTCTCATCACTTTGGGGACCCAACCAAGTGTGCTGGCAAAAGTTGCTTATATGATACCCTAAAAATAAAGATGGAGGCCCAAGTTTATTTCCTAATTTATGGCTCTTTGAAACTTCTTACTTTCTCATCTCTTCGGGGACCCAAGCAAGTGTGTTGGCAAAAGTTGCTTGTATGATACCCTAAAAATAAAGATGGAGGGCCAAGTTTATTTCCCCCATAGTTAAAATTCTAGAAAAATGGCCAGCAATGGGCTTGTGTTATTTTAGTAATGCCAGAGGGGACTGGCAGTTTTCTAGTTCCCTAAATGGCTACATGCAACTGAATACAGCCATCTGGAATAATTCTTCTTCCAGATACTCCAGAGAGAAAAACACTCTTCCAACAGTTTTCTTATCATCGTATCTGATGACAAGATATGATCAACTTCTTGGTCTTTTATAGGTCATAGAAGCCACCATTAGCAGCTACCATAAGGAACCCTGAAAGGCCAGATCTGACAGTGAAAGACTAGGATTAAAACAAGAGTTTTGCTTTGTTTCTTTCTGAAAAAATTATTGATGGGTAATCTATCAGCCTTAGGAGTCAAACTTTTCCTTGCACAATAGGGGAAAATGTAGCTGAAATTGTTTAAATATTATAAGAAATCATTTTTTAAAAAGTAAGACAATCTGAGCAAGCAAGATGGTTTCCAATAAGTTTGAAATTCAGGACATTCTTTTGGTTAAGGAGGTTTGTTTCCTTCCTCATACCCATAGCCACTTCGGGGCTGGGAATCCTCAGCTAACTTTTGGCATTCATTCAAACCCAAGCAGATGGATAAACACTTGGTTTAGTTGAAGCAATGCTGTGGAGCGCTCTGCATCTGCCGCTGCTACCCTCAGAGTCTGGGACGGTGACAGCATGAACAGGAACGGCTCTGACTTTCAGTGTTGCCTGTCTAGTTATAAACTCAGACTAATTATCTGACTTAAAAATTCATTATAATATGTCATTGTATTATTATCTCTGTCTAGTTCTCCTAAGCTAATCTGCACCTTGGCCTTTTCCTCTCTCTACTCCTACGACACTGCTTGCCTTCACAAATGCCATTAACTGGAAGTCTCTTCCCTCCTGCCCCCCTCTTTTCTTAACTAATTTTTCTATTTCTTTACATTAACACCTCCTCTACCCCCAAATTAGAGACGCTGTGCTCTGCCTCGGTTTTTCATCACCTATGTATATGAGACTAACTGGTGAATGTCTCCCCTACTCTCTGCCGCCAAATGTTGTTCTGTGAAGCACCTACTGCAGGCCAGGCCTAGTGAGACAAATGATGTGACAGACACTGGGACCTATCCCCAAGAGGCTTGTCTTCTAACAGAGAGGAAGAGAAACAAGTTGAATAGATAGTTTAGGGGGGTAGGACCACAACTTGCAAAATGCATGGGGTGAGGGAGAGGAAACTCCACCCGTGCAGAAAGTTGTGCTTTTTTTTTTTTTTTTTTTTGAGACAGAATCTTGCTCTGTTGCCAGGCTCGAGTACAGTGGCACGATCTCGGCTCACTGTAACCTCCAACTCCCTAGTTCAAGCAATTCTTCTGCCTCAGTCTCCTGAGTAGCTGGGATAACAGGCACCATACCCAGCTAACGTTTCTATTTTTAGTAGAGACAGGATTTCACCATGTTGACCAGGATGGTCTGTCTCCTGACCTTATGATCTGCCTGCCTTGGCCTCCCAAAGTGCTGGGATTACAGGCGTGAGCCACCACACCCAGCCCAGAAAGCAATTCTGACAGATATGTTGGCATAAGCAAAGGCAAAGGCAGAGAGGTGTGACTCTGGGCCCTACAATCAGTTGGTTATTCCCAAAGCAGTGAGCCTTTGGCAAGGAGTGGAGACAGGCGAGGCTGGAGAGGAAGCAGCATCCAGATCACAAGATTTCTTTGTATGCCACGCTGGAGAGGGCAGACTTCAGCTGTAAGTAGGGCAGTGAAAGGGCAGGGCTCCCTTTTGGTTAAAAACACAGCTTTCTCCAAATCTGTGGAAACTCAGGCCATAAACCTTCCCTTGCTCTCCTGCCAAATTTCCCATAAGCACCCCATGCATTCTGCTCAAGAGAACAAGGAGAGGGTGAGCAGCTTTTCCATGCATTCCAAATTCATTTCTATGAGCCATTGCAAATCAATCAGCACAGGGTGATGAGAATCTGGAGCTCACGGCTGGGCACAGACAGCCAAATCTGTCTCATTTCTTTTCTTTTCTTCTCTTTTCTTTTTCTATTTTAACAGCATATGGTAAAAACTTATTTTTTAATTTTTTAAAGTAGGATTAAGTTTTAATGGCAGGGAATACTGTGACCACAGTTATGATCCCAAATCTTCCTGAAAATTAATCTATCACCTATAGTCGGGTCATTAAAGGCAGAGTCTTTTTCAGGCTGCTAAATTCCCACGCAATTACAGTTTTGACCACAGTTAGAATGCATCTGGATGGGCTGGTGGCATCACATAGGCAGCGAGAGCCTCCAGATACTTTAAAGTGGAAAAAGCTAAAGAATGTCTCCTCTCATCTTGAAGAACATTATTTGTTCTAAAATCATGCCTTAATCTTTATGACGTGTAATATAATGACTCAAAGCTCAACCTTTGCAAATAAAGTACCTCAAGGTTTTCTTATCAGAGGGATAAGTCCAAGATATAAGATGGGATAAAGATATATTGAATCTGGGCTAAGAAATAAAAAAGCAGCTAGGTGTGATGGCTCACACCTGTAATCCCTGCACTTGGGGAGGCAGAGGCAGGTGGACCACCTGAGGTCAGGAGTTCAAGACCAGCCTGGCCAACGTGGTGAAACCCTGTCTCTACTCAACAAAAATTAGCCAAGCGTGGTGGCAGGTGCCTGTAATGCCAGCTACTCGGGAGGCTGAGGCAGGAGAATCGCTTGAACCCAGGAGGCGGAGGTTGCAGCGAGCCAAGATCACGTCCTTGCACTCCAGCCTGGGCAAAAAGAGTGAAACTCTGTCTCAAAACAACAACAAAAAGAGATAAAAATGTACAAACAAGAAATTCTTCTCAACTCAAAAAATATTTACTATGCTCTTATGATGTGGTCAATAGACTGGATGCTGGGGATATTCAGAGAAATGAGAGTTGCTCTCCCATCTCACAAGGTATGTCAGAGTGGAGCAAAGGGGGAGAGAAAGGACAAAGATAAATCTGGCTGGAGTAAAACTGATCATTGGACCAGATACTGCAGTGTACGCTTGAGCAGAAATAAAGCCAGAATTTTAGGAGCATATCTGCATGGTAAACCAGTTTCCTGAGGAGGTGATCCATGGCCTAATCATGTAAACTAGTTTATATCTAGGAAAAAATGATACCTGTGACTAATGGCAAAAAAGGAAAAGAAAGAAGAAGAAAAAGCCTCTAGCTCTAACTTCCCCAAGGTGCATAGTGACTGCCTTCCACTGCTGAATTATACTCAGTTGAGATTCTTGTAACTTATCAATACAATCCAGCAAAAGGCACATTGTACAGTGATAATCTTTGCTTAAGAAATATGATATTTAGCTATGAATACCAAAATAAAAATGAGCTACATCAACCTTTTTTCTTCATTTTTAAACTCAAAAACGTGTGAAGTTCTGTAGGAAAGGAAAACTCATTTAAACAGAAGCCATGGGAAATCATCAGTTAGGCTTTTGTGATATTAAAAGAAATGATCTTATTTTACAAAATTCAAAGAGAAATAAAATACATTAGAAGGAGAGGTATGTCTAATGTGAGCTATATACAACTCCCATCATCTTGGTTTCGGATCTATAATTATGCTTATGTGAGGCTACAGTACAGTGAGAACAAAATAGACTCAGGACTTAGCTGGAAACAGGAATACAATTCTCGACTTTGAAACTTGGTAGCAGTGTGACTTTGGGCAAGGTATGTAACTTTGAATCTCAGTGTTCTCCTCTGTAAATTAAAAATCCCAATTTTTGCTTTGGGGGATTTCCGCAATGATAGTAGATACCAGATATCTAAAGCACCTCACATATAATAGGTCTTCAACAAATTCGAAGTAATTTTATTTTTTTTATGTTCCTCTTAAATTCTTGGGCATAAATTGTTATTCCTCGTGACTTTTGAGCAGGGACAAATAATGATGAGAGCATGGGAACAGTAAACACAACTCCATATATTCTTGTTACAGTCCAGAGAAACTTTACCAAAGTTTGGTGTCAATTCATTCATCCTAAAAGAATTTCTCCTAACACTTCCAGGGTGACATAATTATTGTCTTGGGAATTGGGACAAGTGTCAAGGCTGAAGCAATCAGGGCATTATCACTAAGCTGAGAGCCAGCAACAGATATTAAACAGAAGATATAAATAGCAAAGGAAGCCCAAAATGCGAACTAGAAAATACAGTATTCCAAACTCTCAAATATCCCAAGCAACAGATCCAGAGAAAGAGTTACTGAGGTAAAAGCAACCATTTCTGAGACCTCACTCCATGCCAGCAACTGGATATGCACTTTGCATGCATCGACTCAATCCTGACAGCATTGACTCTGAGATGGAGCCTATTATTCTTCCCATTTTATAAACAAGGACACCTCTGTCCTCACCATCTTCAGATGGCAGGTAATTTCCTGGAGGTCCGCCAGCTGATAAGTGCTATAAATGGAATTTGAACTCAGGTCTGTTTGACTTCAGGGCTTCCACTCTTCCACACTGCCATTTCCAATTACATCAATGGAAAACATAGGTCATTGTCTTAAATCAACCAAATAGTTTATTCCCCAAACAGCGGGCTCAGTCTTCCAGAGTTTTATTTTATTTTATTCTCTACAGTGTGAGTCCTGACTAGAATACAGCCAAAGGCTCTGCTCTGATCCCAGGCCGTTCCTTCCTGTCTTCACTGCTAGACTTTCCTCTCCACACTTCTAAATACTGTAGAGTCCCAGGACTCTGTCCTGGCTCCTCTCCTCCTCTATCCACAGACCTGCCCTCAGTCCCATGCTTGATACACAGAAGAAGCTGTATGCTGAGAGCTTTCAGTAGAACTTTTGCTGTCTTCACACCAACACCCACACACTCTACCACCATAATAAAACAAGACAAGACCTCCGTTTCTCACCCAATGAAGGCCAAAAAGCCAGGAGTCATCCTTCATCCCCCTTCCCCACATATATCACATCTAGCTCATTGGTTAATCCTGTTGGCCTTTTCTTTAAAAATATATCCCAAATGTGCCCACTCTCAGCATTTCCACCACTAGTGGAAGGCCCCAGTGTCTTTCAGCTGCAATACTGCATCAGCCTCCCCAATACCACGCTTGCCCCTGTTCAGCTCATTCTGCATAAAGCAACTGGGTGACCCTGGGAAAAGAAACACCATCACCACAGACTGTGCCACTCACACCCTCAGAACTCTCCAATGGTTCCACGCTACAATGAGAATGGAATTCAAACTTCTTTTTGAGGTCCCCAAGCTACCACCTAGTCCTGCCCCTGTTTAGCTCTGCAAACTCAGCTTGTACCACACTGACCTTATTGTTCCTTGACCATGCCAAGGGTGTTTCCACACCAAACAGAGTTTTTGCACTTGCTGTTCCCACTTCCTGGAAAAATCTTCCTCTACCTCTTTGCTCTCTCACTTCATTCAGGTCATGGCTTAAATGCTACCTCGTCAGAGAGCTTCCCCTGACCACCTGGACTAACACAGCTCCCTGTCCATCCCCAATATGTGGGCTTACCCAAGAGCACTTACCACCACCTGAAATTATCTTGATAATGGATTTAGCCTATACTTCTAAACCTTTATTTAAAAAATTTACCACTGTATTCACAGGTCATAAATCCAGAGTTGGTCCTCAATGAATACGTGCAACTATCTGTCTCTTGCCTCAATTTAAATTTAAGCTCTAGAATAGACAGCAGGGACTTTGTCTTGGGCACTGCTATATCCCCATGCCTAGAATGGCACTTGGTATATAGTAGGCATCCCCAGATTAAGTGAAAGGCTCCAAACAGTATTACAAAGAAAGGTCAACTCCCATATTGTAGGCAACAGAGTGACTAGGACTCACCTACTAGAATGGCCATCTGAACTTGTGTTCAAGTAGTGCAAGGTCCCCTATTATCCAGAGTTAGGTCACACCCCTGAGGTGCCCCACTAGATCCTTCCCATGCAGATGCTCTGGAGCTATGTGACAGCTGGCTTGGTCTTTTAAAGAGGGAGAAGACCATGTGAGGCAACATGAGCCTGGGCTTTGGGCACCAGGAGAATTCTGCCTCTCATCTACCTCTAGATTCTCCCTAGGCCCTGCAGAGCTTCTGTCAAACAAACTCATTTCCCTAGGTACACTGTACCACTGGATCAGTTTCCACCAATGTTACCACGCTTAGGCTATAGGGAAATGAGTCCAAAGGCAAAATAGGTCCAATGTGCACATAACAATATCCCAAGGAGTCATTGAGATGAAGCAAGTGTTTGCTCCAAGGCCTGAACATGGCACATATGTTTAAAAACATGTTCATTTAATCCAGTCTGACAGTGAGAAGGGTTTGTATGGAGCCGACACTACCAGGCTAGTTGTCCTCTGTCTGGCAGACCCTGCAGGTATTTTCAGTTAAATGTGATAATCAAATTAGCTGAACAGCACGGTTAACTCTGAAAAGGCAAACGGAGCTTCCTGGGTGATCTCCCCACCTGCCCTTCTCTGGTGCTGACTATAAAGACCAAAGAGTCTTCGCCTGGTAGCAGAGGTGATTATAGACACACAGGGGACACTGGAAGCAGAGAAGGGGAAAGATGGGGAGGTTTCTGTTCTAGCCATCTCCAAAGGAGAAAGCGCTTACTTCCCGGTAGATGAAGATAGAGAAAAAAAATGTTGCTTTTCATAGGCTTCCTCCACCTAACTTGTCTGATTGTCCAACTCTACAGATCCTTTGTGCCCTCCCATCCCTCTCCAGTTTCCAATCTGACTTCGCATTCAGACATGACAAAGCTTGTAAGCACTCCTCAGGAAGCACAAGTTAAAGGAGCGAGAGACAGGTCTTCTGCAGACTAGTTATGTGAAAACAGAGGAAAAGTTAAATGCATGATAAGATAAATTAATAATTCTAGCACTTTTTCCATGGGCAATATTATTCTTTACTGATCTAGCTGGAAATTACTCTGCATTTGCAGAGCACAGTCAAGATATCGGGTGCATGACTGGAAGATTGGTTTCTTGAAACAAAAATGCCACCTATGTTTAGAGACACCATCATAACCATCTGTTTCACCAGTCAGCCATCAAGAAAGTACTCAAGAACCCAAAGAGCTCAGATGCTAAGAAAGTCTCTAAAGTTGATTTTTCCACCTCTTACACCAATCAAACCCATCTGTCTTATTTTGCCACAGTTGGACACAGGCCAGCTTTCAATGAATATATGTGAATATCTGCCTCTTGCCTCAATTAAAATTTAAGTTCTAGGACAGGTTTAAATTATTGACGTTAATGGGAGAGAAGCAATTTTCAATTGTCTGTGCTTGTCAGCAAGACACATTCCTGAAAAGTTCTCTCTAAAACAAAATTCTGTATCTAAAAACCTTTTTTCCCCAATGACTGACATAAAATTCCAGATGTAGTCTGAGATGGCAAACTAAAGACAGACTAAATCAATCTCTTCTCTAGCACGGTCCATCAGTGTCCATAGCTGAGAGAATAAAACGGATGCACTCAGGTCTGGATACTGACCAAAAAAACCCAAAATGGGAACTGAAGCCCAGTAGGGCTGGGACTAGAGTTAGAAAGGAGACACACATTTGAAAAGGGCACAACATTTAAAGAGGCTCTCACTTGCTCTCAGGATGGCTGCAGGTTACTGTCTCCTTCAATTTTGGGACCAGGTGTCTCCTTTGCCTCACCCTAGGCCCAGCCCTGCTAACACATCATTTTAGGGTCCTGACTTATTTTCCCTGCAAGGTAACTTGCTTTTTTTATTGAGTTAGCCTAACAGGATTGGCTGGGTAATGCAGGAACCCAATCTTTGTTAAGATTTTTCTTCTTTGACTAACCTGCTAGCTTCCTTACTCCCTCCCTTCTTCCCATCCATTCACAGAAGGTGAGAAAACACAGTAGTCTGTTAGTTCATTTCAATGGCGGTAGAATATAGGAAAGGGCACACAGAGATGAACTGGCCTTTAGAGGCTGGCAGCAAAGGTGAAAGGCAATTCCTGAAAACCAGGGTTGGGAGAAGGGTGGTATGTTCAGCCTGCATTTCAAAAAAGGAGTGTCTAGGCACGAACAGCTACAGCCCCTCGCCCACTCTTGGCCTTTGAGCCCTTTAGGTGGTCTGAATAGCTATGCATACCCAAGGTTAGAGAGATAGACTTCTCTTTGATCGCACAGTTTACTTTTAGAAATTGCTCACAACAGTCAGACATTTCAGACCCATCCTCAAGAGAGACTTTCCACAAAGATGCTGGCAGTGCCCTATCATCCCTGCAAGCCAGAAATGGTGGCACCCCATAGCCACGACGACCTGCTTAAGCCAGGAGCCCTAATCATCTACAGTGAGCCCTCTATGAGTTGTGTCTGCTGCTGCTCGGCTTTTGAGGTGTAGATAGAGCCCTTTTTAGGGAGGCCTGTGACAGAGGTTTAAGAGCCTTTACATTGTATCACAAGCAGGACCTGCCAAAGCTCCAGTGAGGACAATGAGAAGGACTGGTGCCGGGGTTTTCTATGTCAAATCTCTCTGGGTGGGTCAACATCAGTCCATCTGTATCCTACGAAGATATTTAATCCTTTGGTTCCTGGGTTCTTTTTTCTTCCCTGATATTCTAGGTCTTCAGCCAAGCTGTTCCAATTCTTGGCCTGAAACACAATTCCACCAGCCTCCACTCCAAGCCCTGTAGCTTAGCTAACCTGCTCCACTCTTTTATAGTTCATGATAAATGGTAATTACTGGCTCCCACATACCTGAGGCATTCACAGAACATAGAGCACTACCTGGGACATATTAAGTGCCACCTGAAGTATTCTTTGTCTGTATCTAGCCATCAATCCAAAATGAAAAGTATCTCAGGCATATAAGCCAATTCAGTCATTACGGAGAACAATGTGGCGATATCTAGAAAAATGATGCAACTCCATCGTTTAGTAGGTATGCATCGTACTAAAATTCACACACGTGCAAAAGGATGTTTGCAAGGATGTTCACTGCACCATTGCTCATAACGGCAAAAACAGAAACAACTCTAAGCGCCTATCAGTGCACTTAGGAATATGAGAAAAGGGATAAATAACGTCTGGCATATTTACACAGCATTTAAAGAGATGAACTAGTTTTTATCTCAAAAAAAAAAAAAACGGAGTGAAAACCCCAAGCTGAAAAATGAGTATACCCCGATAACACTTACGAAAATTACAACCGCAATTATATATACAAATATCATGTGTCTATATTTGGACACACAAAATAATCCCTTTTAAAGTAACAAAACATAGTTCAAAAGGGTATATTCTGAAATTTATGTTAATGCTTTCCACTGGAGGGCAAAGGGAATTGAACAGGGGTGCCAAGAGACAATGCTGATGTTAACATTTTGGGGGAAGGAACAAACTGGCAAATGTTAGCTGTTAGATAAATAAATATGCATATATGTATAAACACATACGTGAAAAATTACAGCAAAACATACAAGTATGTTTGCTCCAAATTATTTTTCATGCATTTTGCTCTTTTTCAAAATAAAAAAAAGGGAGAAGAGGGAGACTGTGCACATTTTGGACAATCAGGATTCCTTTACATTGTCTCAGAGAACTTTAAAAAGTTCAGTACACTTCAGGGGCTGATAGAGATGACAGGAAAGCTCAAGCATGAGCCCTCATGCTTTGAGAGGCTGAGATGGGAGGACAGTTTGAGGTCAGGAGTTCAAGACCAGCCTGGGCAACATAACAAAATTGAGACTTAAAAAAAAAAAAAAATTAGCCAGGTGTGGTGGCGCACATCTGTAGTCCTAGCCACTTGGGAGGCTAAGGTGGGAGGATCACCTTAGCCCAGGACGTCCAGGCTGCAGCAACCTGTGATTGCACCGCTGTGCTCCAGCTTGGATAACAGAGTGAGAGCTTGTCTCAAAACAAAATCGGAAACAAAAACAAGGCCAGGCACAGTGGCTCATACCTATAATCCCAGCACTCTGGGAAGCTGAGGTGGGCAGACTGAGCCCAGGAGTTCGAAACTAGCCTGGGTAACATGGTGAAACAGCATATCTACAAAAAAATTAAAAAATTAGCTGGGCACAGTGGCATGCTCCTGTAGTCCCAGCTACTTGGGAGGCTGAGGCGGGAGGATCTCTGGAGCCCAGGAGGCAGAGGTTGCAGTTAGCTCAGATCATGCCACTGCACTCCAGCCTGGGCAACAGAGCAAGGCCCTGCCTCAAAAACAAAAAACAAAAACATAAAAATAGCTATTAAAAAGTTAATAACAATTTTTTAAATGCACCTTTAATCAATATTATTCTTAGCAGTAGTTTCCAAACTTTAGTGTAGATAGAAATCCTTGGGAGTTTACAAAAAATAGAAATCTCTGCATGCCATGCCTCTCCCCACCATATAATTCAGGAAATCTTGAATGAAGCCCACTGATCTCGTTTTTATACAAAAACCCAAATGCCCCTAGTATGGTACAATAACTAAGCCTTTGTTAAATGTTCAGATAAACATTAAAAAAAAACTTAAAAGCAAATGAAAATTGCTATTTTAACCTAAAAATCTATTCCCCTTTGCCAATAGCAACTTTTAAAAGAAAATTTTATATTTTGATAAGAAACTAAAGTCACTATATACAATGTTTACTTACATAGCTCTGTAAAATATTGACCCTATAATAGAGGAATTTTTTTTTTTGAGACGGAGTTTTTTCGCTCTTGTTACACAGGCTGGAGTGCAATGGCGTGATCTTGGCTCACCGCAACCTCCGCCCCCTGAGTTCAGGCAATTCTCCTGCCTCAGCCTCCCAAGTAGCTGGGATTACAGGCATGCGTCACCATGCCCAGCTTATTTTTTGTATTTTTAGTAGAGACGGGGTTTCACCATGTTGACCAGGATGGTCTCGATCTCTTGACCTCGTGATCCACCCGCCTCGGCCTCCTAAAGTGCTGGGATTACAGGCTTGAGCCACCGTGACTGGCCTAGAGGAATACTTTTTATGTGTAATTGAAATGTTAAAGGCACGCTTGTTAAAATTATAACAACTCGGCCGGGCGCGGTGGCTCAAGCCTGTAATCCCAGCACTTTGGGAGGCCGAG
>JAPYYA010003584.1:0-12700 GCA_028533165.1 Leontopithecus rosalia | reverse complement strand
TTTTCCCTTTTTATTTCGCTTCCTTAAAAGGCTGCTCACTCCTGGTAACAGATTTTCATTCACAGGCCGCTGAATTTGCAGAGTTCTTGTTTTCTTTGACTCCTTTGGGTGCGTGGCACGGAGGAGGGAGAGACTGGAGCCTGAGACGTTTCGCACATTGCTTTGAGCTTCTTTCTGACTGTTCCGATCAGGCCTCTTTGATTTTATTTCATCCTCTCTGGTCTCTCCGCCATACATTGTCCCTCCCACTTCCATAGTTTTTCTCCTTAATGTGGGCTTTCCCTCAGGGCTTCTCTTTTGGTCTGTTATATCAACATGTCCTCCACAGGTCATTCCACCAACTTCTGCCATTTTAGCTTTTCTCGTCAAGAATTTAATTCATGGAATCCTATAACACTCTGAAACTTAATAGATAAAAAGAAAATAAAACCCTAATGGAGGCTACAGATAAGCTGTCATAGCGGCGAATCAAGTGAAAAATGAGATCGAGAGGGAAGGATTTTTCAAGGAGGAGGGACGTTTCAAAATGTTGAAAATCTGTGAAAAGCTCAGCAAGGGACTGAGTTTGGATAGTGGTTTTAGCAGGAACCACTGGTTAAAGTAATTAAAAGATAATTTTGAACATGAAATTACAAAACATAAGGGCTGAATAAAACATTAAAGTACAAAAAGTAGGAATATGACCTGGTAAGAGCCATCTATTATTTCAAGTACTTTGTTCAGAAGAGAAGGATGGAGGCATTGTTTGAAGGGAACATAGGGCCTGGGGAAGGGTTTTTATTTATTTTTTCAGAATTTAAGAAAGTTGAGCATTTTCGTAGCTGTCTGAGGTATAGGAAATTGTGTCAAGGGACAGATGGAAGATAAAGAAATGGAAAGATCATGGATAGAAAAAGACCAGCAGAGACAGGACACGGATGGAAAGCGCAGGTGAAGGTGTTAACCAAGGAAAGAAGAGACGCTCCCTGAGGCACAAGAAAAGCTGGTCAGGATGATTCATGGTCACAGTTCTCTCTTAAAAAGTATAAGTAAGAAGGTAAAAAGTTCAAAGGAAGGAATTCGGAAAGGCTTGGAATAACAAATTACGCTTCTGTGTTGTGTAACCTTTTATATTCTGCTGACACATGGCCGTTATTTGGGGTACGTGAGGTAATACGGAAATATCCGGAGAAGCCCTGGACCTCCCAGAAAGTTTCCGTGATCATAAAAGAGAATTTTAGGCAGGACAAAGCTTCCCTTATAGCTGCTACTACCTTTCTGGTAATTACTTGTGAGATTAATTTTGGATGATACTTGTGATTCCTTAACGGTAAGTATCCGCTAACCTGGAGACCTGAAGTGAGTGAACTAAAAAATCAGGACAGTAGTCCTGTTTCTTTTACTCAGGATTAGCACAGCTTTCTTCCTCAACTGTTCTTACAGGGGCTATTGGATGTGGACTGCCGTGTTTGTACAGCATTGCCATCTAAAAAGGAATGAGAACAGCTCTGCGTCTGTAGACAATATGGCCCAATTTACTGAACTAACCAAAACAGAATTTGAGAGTGAGAACATTCAGCTTAGTACAAAAGATTGCTGGAACGGTGAAAAAGAAATAGCTTTAACAGAAACGGTCACATAAGGTGTAACCGACTCAAAGATCAATATCTGCTAGAGAAAAGTTGTTGTTTAAGGGCTAAGATGGTCTTGTTCCCTAATGAACTCTCTTACCTAGCACAGTGCCTGACTTTCTTTAGGACACAGTTGCTTAATCACTAAATGAAGAAATGTGTAAGTAGCTGCATTTTATGGGAAAATTAGTTTAGGAGTTTTTAAAGGATTTTAAGATATTTGCTTAACAGGTGTTGAGGGTCTTCTCAAGAAGATTTGAGATTCCAGATCTTAGTTGCAGATGAAAATCACTTCTGCACTTCTTTAAGCCCCCAAAATTCTAAATGTTTACCCCTGAAGGTTTGGATTCAGCAAGTCCTGGTGGTTAGCTACTGCTGTTGTAGAACACTGTCCATTTGATTTGGAGATAGGCATTGAACCGAACATTTCTTCTTCTCTGGCTGATTTACATCTAAAATGTCACATGACCTGAAATGCATTTAGATTAAAAAAAATGAGATGTCCTCTCTTATAAATATGTTGAAAAATTAGAGGCAAATGTTTACAGATCTATCGACAAATAAACCTAAGACCCTTTCATTCATTAACTAATTTATAGAGGCCCGCCTATGTCTAAGCTGCTCTCTTTTTGAAACTTGATTGGTATAACTGGGAAACATTATTGGTAAAGAGATGAAAATAAAGGCTTAACTATAGAGTTACAAATTGGGATGATATTCATATATTTGATTTTTTTATTTTTTGAGACAATCTCACTCAGATGTAACTGCAGGGACACCATGAAAAGACTATTGAAATCATTTGGTGAATTCTGAGGAATATATATCATAAATGCTGAACAAGCAGAGACCCTTAACCCAATGTCAATGGTTGAAGTATTCTAGGTTTTTCTGTCTCTCACCAGGGCTTGTATTTCCAAGCCGACTGCTTAATGAGGTGGGGAGTGGGGAGGAGAAACAGACAGAGAGAGAGAGAGAGAGAGAGAGAGAGAGAGAGAGAGAGAGAGAAAACACCAGTTTACTTCAACCTTCAGAGAGTACATTGTGCATTTATTAAAAGTGTGACAAGGTCCAGAATATCAGATCTTTATTGATTTGGATGGATCACATGGTAGACTTTGGAATAACTATAGGAATAAATGAAGTGTGTATCTTTCAAGGATTCAAAGCTGTATTTTTATAGATATTTGGTGATTATACTAGGTTGAGTTGGGCAAGTCTATTTGGTTTATCATTACCACATATTAAGAGAATTGTTTCAAATTTAACTTGTGGCATAAAGGTATATTAAAGTTTTTTTCTGTGCATATGTTCCATTGTGGGTCTGCTACTCTTCATTTATTAACTGATCATTATTCTCAGCTTGTCTCCAAGTAACTCTGAACCCAATAAGGAATATAATTTACTGCGAAATGGGAATAGTTTGGTCTCTAAAAACTGAAGTCTTGTATAATAGACTAAAAAAAAAGCCTATTGGGGAGAGGACAAATTTTGAATTCCAGTTCTGCTGCTATAAAGTGGGGAATATGAGCGTGTTATTTAAATTCACCAATGCTCTTTTTCCTGATAATTAAAAACTGAAAACCACTGTGAGTCTTCAGATCAACCACTTGTGAACAATTAACTAACACAATGTCCAGAATATAGTAGGGGCCCAACAAGAATTAGTTTTCTCCCCTTGAAGGGACAATAACCATTATAATAGGCATTTTGATTTGAATCCCAGGGAAGTCAGAGATCAAAACGTGCTATTTTCTCCTTGGTTGGATGAAGTGGTGAAGTGTTTACATATTCTGTTTGTTCTGTGAGTTTTCTAAGCTGTGCTTGTCATATGCTGGACATTAACTAGTCACTGAGGCTAAAACAGTTGAATAAACCAAGTTTATTTCCTGAAGAAAGGGGACACAATTTATTGAGGGAAAAGATAAGTCAACAAGTAATTAATATTCAGCATGAAATCTACCATACCAGAGGTATTGGTTCACAGGAAGGAGCACAATAACTGAATATTTATTGTCTAGATATCAAATATCAAGGCTCATGGTGATTTCCAGTTGTACCAGAAGTAGCCAAATGGCTCGCAGCCGAGAGGCTTCATAAGGAAGCATTTACTTTAATGATCTTATTCCTCTTTAGGATTTTGTCTTCAGTTTCATATATTCAGAAATTCAGAGACCTGCAGTTAACAAGGTTTGAGATTTTGTCTAATTGGCCAATGGATAATTAAGGGGAAAAAAAGCATTTGTCAAGGGAATTAGGAATTCACCATAGTCCGGACAGCACATTTTCTACGTGTAGATAAGCATCATGGAAACTTAGATAATCAGATTGCTTGACTAGTCTTGGAGCCAGACAAGTCAGTTTATTTACATGACTCAGATGTGCTCTGTCATCAATCTCAAATAGTCTGATGGAGATATTCATTCCTGGCACACTAGATAATGGACAGTGGGCCTAGTAGGGCACCCTCTCTTTTGGACTGTGCATGGAAGTTCAGTGTTTCCTCTGATACCTCTTTCTGACTTTGCCTTCATGATAGACCAACTCCTTTCTGATCGACATGTTCTTTTCTTACATTTGTTAATATCTGCCATCAGATAATGAAGTTAACCAAAGTTAACCACCATTCTTCATTTACAGAGAGTGCCTGGTTTCTTTGGAGACCGCTGTATAATGCCCTTTATCTTTACTGATTGTGCTTTGTTTTCTGTGTAGGTACATGTCAACCTTGTATTCTCACCCCGATTTTCCAGAGAAAGGGCCAGAGGAGATTAATGAGGAACTAATGAAAAATGTTAGCCACAACCCCCTTTTACTTCTCACACCACAGAAAGTTAAAAGATACGTTGAGTCTTTATGGAAGAAGAAAAGCTCTGGACAGCCTGTCACCTTTGCTGATATCTTCGGGATGCTAATAGGGGAAACGCTGATTCATAATGTAAGTTACAGTTCACTCCACATTACTTTAAAACAAGTAGACAAAGCATATGATAAAAGAAAATGCAATACATTTTATAAAAATCACTGGACTCTACTTATTCTTCCAACTCTGTGTGCTGCACCCATTCTCCCCACCAGATATTGTAACTCTTCTACCTTTCAAACTAGTGCTTACTAATTCGTTCAAATGATGTAAAGGTTTTGAATGTGTGAGGAAGTGCTTTTGTATTCATTTTCTCTGGTGGGGGGCAGAAAAATTCACATTTTAACCCTTAACTGCCCATTCCCTCCAAGAATGATAACGTTTTTAGATGAGAAAGAATGAACTTCGCCTGAACAGTCAAGAAAGGAGGGAGATCACATAGAAGAGACCCACTTAATAGATGATTGCAGTGACATGCTTTGTTAAAGATGGAGCAGAGGAGAGCCTGAGACAGGGAGTCCAGGGGCCACGTTTCTTCTGGGCTCCATAGCTAATTCATTCTCCAGTTCAGATGCAGACACAGTCTCTAGAGTTAGGATTATTTTCAAAATGAAGACAGTTACTTCCATAGGGCTTATTTTTTGTTGTTCATTCAGGACCTAATAATTTCTAGAAGTAATAAGACTTATTTTTATTGTAAAATCATAAGATTTTGATTGGAAGTACTATTTTAAATAGCATTCTTCCGGTATCTGTTTGTAAATCTAAAGTCATCTTTTTTTCTCCTGTGGACAGAGGATGAATACTACCCTGAGTAGTTTGAAGGAGAAAGTCGATGCTGCACAGTGCCCTTTACCCCTCTTCACCTGTCTTCATGTCAAACCCGACGTTTCAGAGCTGATGTTTGCAGGTACGCTGTTTCCTTTCTCAGAACACCTCCTGGAACCTCTGAATTGCGGGTTCCCATGATTTTCTTTAGAAGAAAGTCATAAGCAATTTCAGTTGTTCATTTTAATGTATTCTCTGTGACATAAGACTTTGAAAATATAATATTAAGTGAGACAATTTTGTGGTTGTAGAGAATATTCCATGACACTAGTAACTAATATATTTTCATTTAATATAGTAAAATAAAAATCAGGAATACAATCAATAACTCAATTTTAGTTATCTGTTTCTCAACAACTTTTGACAAAATAACGTGCCTAGTGCTTTGAGGCAATGCAAATTCTTTTACTTGTTGGTTTCTTTTCATTAATTGGGTAATACGATCTAGAGTTGTCCCTTGGTACTCACGGGGGTTTGGCTCTAGGACTCCCTGTGGATACCAAATTCAGTGGATGCTCAGGCCCCTTATAGAAAATGGTACAGTATTTGCAGGTAACCTACACATGTCCTTCTGTGTACTTTAAGTCATCTCTAGGTTACTCACAATACCTAATACAGTGTAAATGCTAGGTAAATAGTTGTTATATTCTTTAGGGAATAATTAAAAAGAAAAAAGTCTGTACATGTTTAGTACAGACCAAACCATAGTAGGCTTAACTACACAGTACATGTCAACCACGTTACATTTTGTGGAATGTTTTCAAATACTTTTGATCCGCAGTTGATTGAGTTTGCTGAACTCATGGGTATGCAGAGCCAACTGTATGTTTGCCATTTAAAGCACTGTTGTAATTTTTATAATTCAGCACCTAAAAAGTACTAGTGCATATTTTCAGTGGTTGATGAACAAAATGCCTCATTTTGTTAAATCTCATGAGTGAACACTTATTTCTTCTCAAGCTTTGCTTCTTGAGTACTCTAAAAGTACACATCATACTTTTGGGGGGCTCTGTCAGGATCAGTCTGCAGCACAATGGCTACCATGGCTGGTGGGTTTCATTCTATTTTTAGGAAAAGTATCTCAGGGACTTCAGACACACCATGAGCTTAACAAATCATCGGGAATGGTTTGTTATTAGCAGATATACATCCAGGATCCTTTTGTAATTTTCACTGTTCTCTCCACTGCCTCTCAGACAAGAATTTTGAATAGTTTACAAAAATTAGCCCATATTTCCATCCATTCAAGTGTTTGTTAAAATATTGGCTAAAATGTTTGTCATACTTATGGTTCATAAGGCACTTAGCACATTTATTATTTTATTCCATGTTTACTACAACTGGGGAGTAGGTATTTTTAGCTCTGTTCCACAGAAGAAATACCAGAACCTCATATAGATTAAATAGTTTGCACATTACCACTTAGAAAGTAATTAGAAGTGCTGAGATTCAGTTTCAAAAATCCTTTCTTCTTTTTATTTTACCATACTCATCTCTGACGTGTACACAGTGATACTTGACTATGTAGGTTATAGTCTGCAGGCACTAAGGGTGAACTCCTCTTTCCTCACCACAATGTATCATCCTCATCCTATAAGACCTTATAATCTGTTTGGAAAATTTACAGTAATTATTAAAGAAGTTAAGGCACAAGAGAGTACAGAACTGTTACTATACATTGTCACTTTGACCAAGTTATAGGACCTCTGTTAGACCCAGTTTTGTCATCTGTTAAATGAAGATGAAACTTCTCACTGTATTTTGCCAGAAAGTGAGATAAAGTTTGTAAAACAATGGCAGGCCCTAATAAGTTTCCAGTAAATTTTAACAAATTAGAATGTTCTGTGAAAGCTGTATAAGAAAAGCCGGAGCTCTAGATCTTAAAAATGAATAGGATTTGAATATGAAAGGCAAATTTAATTATTGGATTATGGAGGGGGACGTGCAGCAGGGACTAGGATAAATCTGGTATGATCGGCAGCAACAAGGAAACACACATCGTGGGCTATAATGGAGTTCACAGTAGAGAGTTGAGACTTTATGACATAAGAAAAGAAAGCGCCATAATGAAATTGCTTCCCTGCCCCGCCCCCTCCCCCATAGCTATTATCTTGTAAAGTTTTGAAATTTTTGGAATTCGTTGGTCTATAACACTTGCATGCTAGTCAGATTTTTGCATGGCCAAATAAATCATCCTTCACCCAGGAAGAAGAATGATATGGCCAAAAGAGCACTAGATTCTAATTTAGAAGCCTTGTCTCACAATAATTCTAAGCTGAATACCTCAGGCTAGTCACGTAATCTCTGATTTGTTATTTTCTTTATTATTTAAAAAGGATATTAACCTTAAGATTTATTTTACAGAGATATTAATACAATAATATGAAATGTGCTTAAGATAAGACTGAAAACTATAAAAGGCATAAAAATATAATAGTTTTATTTTTATTATCTTGATTGTTCTAGACTTTTCACAGTGGTTATATTTTATTCTGAATTTTTAGTCAATAGCCATTTTCAAAGAAAACCTAACTAAAATAATTGAAGAATAAATAATATTTGGGTGAGTGGGTATTTTAGGTTTTTCTAGACTGAGAAAAGGCTGTTTTACATTCAGTTAGTAGTCTTAGAAGCTGCATGTGTTGGATTCTGACGTCTGCCTAACCGCAGTACTGCTGCTGAGATGAGGGGTACACCACGAACCTTCATTGTTAAGCTTTTGTGATGAGGAGGTTTGAGCTGTGTCTTACAGCAGATTTAGACACAATCATTAAACATTAATTATATGAATCTTGTACCCAGATAAGACATCTTTAAGGTACGTGTCTTGAGGTTCAAGTAGCTTTACATGAGTTATTGAGAAAAAAGACTAGAGACATGTCTGTAATTTATTCTTCTAATATATGCTTAGAATGAAGGTGGCTCTATAGAGGGAAAAGTTGAGAGAATCTCCGATTATATTTTAAAAAGCCAAATAACCAAATTAGGTTACAGAAGCTTTATTAATAATTTTACTTTAACAATACCAGATAACATTTTCCATCCCTCTTGAAATAATTTTAAACATGTTTCATTTAGAAATTCCTTGGAAATTTTCAACAAATAAACATTCGTGTTTAAACTGTTAGAAATTCTTGACTCCTCCACTACATCACCTTGCTGGGGAGACTTAAAACATTCATTTAAAAATTTCCACTGGTGAATGAACTGCATTTAGGGATGACAGCTTCTGGTTATGAACTCAGCATCACGGTACATTGTTTGTCAAGACACTATAGGAGTACAAAGATAGTACTTTTCCTCAAGAAAGTTATAATTCTATTAAAGAGATGAAAATAAAGCATGGAAAAATTCCTATAATATGCCTATACATGACAGAAGTCTGTAGACCTGACATAAGGGTGAGCTCTCATAGAGATTTAGTATAGTCATAAGAAAGGCTTCGTGAGGGTGAAGAAGCTTGGATTTAAGTTGAATGTAGACGGATCTATCAAGTACAGGTAAAAAGACATCTTTGTGGAAACAATATGAGATAACACCCAGACGGGAAGCAGAGGTATGTTCTGGGCATCACTGAAAAAAAAAAAAAAAAAAACTACCCTAGGACCTATGCACACAGTGGTGAAGAAAGGTGCTGCGTTTGGAGACACCATTAGTCCCAAGTTATGGAATGATTTTAATTCCAGACAGAAATATTTTTATTTACTTTTGATGATAATAGGAAATAGTTAATGATTTCGTGCAGGGCAATAAAATTATTTACATAGTGTTTTTGAAAAAAGCACTTTTGTGTCCAATTAAAGACAGAAGGGAAAGGAATGAAGTGATAAATAAAGGCCTGGAACTAGGGACCTGCTTATAAAGAAAGAAAAGAGCAGATGGATATGAGAGGCCTAAGGGTCATCGGTGTGATGCAATGATGGATTTGATAGAGTGATAGCACGGTTTACTGAAATAGCTAAGCTGGTCGGGAAGAAGAGTGATGAGTTCTTAGTATCTGAGTGTAAGGGGCCCAAAGGAAGCTGGCAGCATGTGGAGGTGCAGGAGAGAGGTCGGGGTCAACAGGAAGAGCCACCAGCAGGCGAGAATTAGTTGAAAGCTAATACCGTGAGTTCGTCAGTGAAGAGCGCAGGGCTCATCTTAGCTTTTGAGAAGGCCTGTAGTTACTGTGTTCCCAGGCCACAGCACTAATAAAGAAGAGATCACTAGAAAAGTTGTGACAAGGAAGTTGTTACGCTTCGGTTCCCGTGGTAGGGTGTGAAACTGAGAGATAGGGCAATAACTTGTATGAATTTTCCCAACAGACTCTAATTCATTGCCAGTCATGTCTCAAGAACTCCATGTAAATCATTGTAAATCACACCACTTTCTGATGAAGAGTGTAGGTACCATTTGGCTTTGACATAATGAATTATAATGTTATCAAATTGTGATTTCATCCCTTCCTTCGTGAAAGGAGAATGTTGTGATCTACCATTGAACAAACAATACATATAGATCCACAATTCTTTTTCTAAACCTCTGGTGACATGTGTTTCAGAATTCAAAATATTTGGATTTTAAAGGTAAAAGGTACTCATACTGTGTATTACTTAATACCCCACTGAGTTTTTATAATCAAACAGTGATATTTCTTCAATAGGATACCGAAGTATTCATATCGAATGGAATAAATGAATTATAAGAGTACCCACCGACATTTAAGACTGATTTCTCACCAAATGGATTCAGATCAGATTTTACCACCAAATGAGTAATGAAAAAGCTTATGAATTTTGGAATTGTTTGGATTTTGTATTGTTGAATAAGAGATTCCTAGGATATTATAATTTCAGAAAGGGAAAAACTAGAAAAAAATGAAATAGGACAGAGAATTATGAGTTGGGCAGGGGTGGACGATGTTGGGATTTTATAACCGACCATCAGCAAAGACCCTAAACTAAAGATTCAGTAGGAGCAAGCCTTATAACAGCAGAAGGAAATAGCAAGTGTATGCAGAAGTGGAAAGAGCCAGGAGGATGTCTTTGAGGAACAGCGAAAAGAATGCAGCTGAAGTGAGATACGCAAGACAAAATGTGACAGAACCTTGTTAGGACGTGTGGCCGCATCTCACAGCGAGTGGGATCTAGGCCAGGATGGAACGTTGTAGGCTCTGTTTTTGTTTTCAATGTAATGGGAAGCTTTCAGATGACATTGGTGTGCTGTGATTTATATTTTTAAAGATTTCTTCTGGGTACGGGATATCAAGAAGGTAATAGGTGAACAGAGTAGAAGCATTTTAGGAGGCTATCGTGATGGTTCAAGAGAGAATAAACCACTTTGAATCAGTATGGTCATGGTGGGCAAATGGATAGGTGACCAGGTTCTAAACTTACCTGGTGATAGAGCCTACAGCACTGATCTTTTGCATGTAAGCTGTAAGGAAAGAGAACCATCAAGGGTCATCCTAAAGTGAGTAGTGGCGTGAATAATAGTATCCTTTACCAACAAGAAGAAGAATGAAGGTGTGGCAAGTGTAGAAAATGGGAATCAGAAACCAGGAGTTCTTGCTGAAGACAGTAAGATGCAGATGATAATTAGACATAGTTATAGCTGTGGGGACGCATGAAACAAAGTGGCTACTACTTATTGAGAAATTAAAATGTGCTATGCCCTCTTCTAGGCTGCTTATATTCTTCTTTTTTTTTTTTTTTTTTTTGAGACGGAGTTTCGCTCTTGTCACCCAGGCTGGAGTGCAATGGCGCCATCTCGGCTCACCGCAACCTCCGCCTCCTGGGTTCAGGCAATTCTCCTGCCTCAGCCTCCTGAGTAGCTGGGATTACAGGTACGCGCCACCATGCCCAGCTAATTTTTTGTATTTTTAGTAGAGGCGGGTTTCACCACGTTGACCAGGATTTCTTAACTCATTGGATCTTCAAAATAACCCTACACACTATCTACTAATTTTATTCACAGTTTACAGATTAGAGACTTAAGACAGAGAGAGGATAATATTCCCAAGTCATTAAGCACAGTTTGTAAGCAGCAGAATGGGATTTGATCCCAGACAGTCCGGCTCCAGAGCCCCTGCTCTTAGACAGGATATGTCACTGACATTATTATCATATTTTTCTAAGGCATTCAACCCAAAAACTTTGTATTGCAATCTCGTGGAGTTAGAATAGATGGTTAGTAAGCAAAATTTAAAGATAAGAAAAGGTAAATGTTAGAAAACATTTTATTTCATTTTAATAGACTGCTTGCAGTGTTAACAAAGAGTTTAATTTCTTCTGTCTGCTCCATGAAATTTATATCTAGTTAGCAGTTTTCAGTTTTCTATTCTGTAGAATGAAAACTGACTTCAAAAAGACATCTGAGTTTTTAAATAGAAAAGTATAACCAATTTCTGCAAATTAGAAGGAATCTTTTTATATTGTCTTATTGTCTAAGCATTTCTCCCCAACTTCTACACAATGTCATATACATAATGGGCATTTGGCTAATGTTTTCAACATTTTCAATAAATGAATGAGAATAAGCATAACATTATTAGAGTGATCATTAGCTGTGTACACCATGCTGGAGCATTTTCCTATTAACGGATTGCCTTGTTTTTAAATGCTTTCAGATTGGGTTGAATTTAGTCCATACGAAATTGGCATGGCTAAATATGGTACTTTTATGGCTCCTGACTTATTTGGAAGCAAATTTTTTATGGGAACAGTTGTTAAGAAGTATGAAGAAAACCCGTTGCATTTCTTAATGGGTAAGTGATCAAAATAAACATATTATCACTGATTTCTTTGACCATTTTGAATCCTGGTGTATTTTAGTTTTCCTCTGTTTCTGCTTTATTTTAGGTGTCTGGGGCAGTGCATTTTCCATATTGTTCAACAGAGTTTTGGGCGTTTCTGGTTCGCAGGGTAGAGGCTCCACAATGGAGGAAGAATTAGGTATCCTAAAGATGTGCTTACATTGTTAAAAATCTTGCGACATTGATGCATTTTAATAACATATAGATAATTAAATATTCATAAATATTTTAATTATTCTAAATTTATTAATAATTTGGTTGACTAAACCTAAATATTTCCTAAAAATAATATGTAAATTACTTCTTAAGTATTATTTTGACACTGAGGTTACAGAACTCATAAAAATGATTGATTCTTAAGAGTAATTTTTAATAGAATGCAACTCTATTCCTTTTTCTCATTATACTGCTAAACATATTATTTTATTAGAAAGTCCTCTTTTTATCAAATAATAATAGCTTTTTAAAGATTAGATTCACCAACAGCTAAATACAGTGTAACACTTAAGTTTATGCTTGTCACAGTTTATTTAACCCTTAAATATTAACTCACCGGAATTCTGTTAGCATCTTTTTTTTTTTTTTTTTTTTTTTGAGAGAGGGAAA
>JAPYYA010003583.1:0-12700 GCA_028533165.1 Leontopithecus rosalia | reverse complement strand
CTAAGTTGGGGAAATTTTCCTGGATAATTTCCTGAAGAGTATTTTCCAGCTTGGATTCATTCTCTTCGTCGCATTCTGGTACACCTATCAAACGTAGATTAGGTCTCTTCACATAGTCCCACATTTCTTGGAGACTTTGTTCGTTTCTTTTTGCGCTTTTTTCTCTAATCTTGACTTCTCGTTTTATTTCATTGAGTTGATCTTCGACTTCTGATATATAGCAAGCTGGAACACCTTGATCAATTTCCTTACAAAACTCATGGTTGCAGTTAGTGTTAAACCCTTCGAAGTGGCTAAGAGAGCAGGTAGCAACTGTTTTAGTAGCCAAGGGACAGACTGCTGGAAACCACCATCCCCCTCACCACCGAGAAATGCGGAATCTCGAGATCCTGGCAGGGACAACTCCCAAGGTTTTGGTCGACCCAGTGGCAGAAGAGTTCTTGTCGGTAATGTTTCCTCCTCCTCCTCAAAGACTCCCTGCCCCTGCGCCAGAGGCCTCGGCATTCCCACCAGAGCTGCACACCCCTAAAATCCCCAGAGCAGACAAAAGAGAATGTGGAAAAACTCCACCCATTGTCACTCGCTTCCCAGAGGAAACTCCCCCTCTGGCAGCCTGTCTGTGATCCAAGGCCAGGGTGCAGATGCTTTTGAGAGAGCCGAGGTACACAGGAGTGGACCAGGATGGCCACATGATAGAAAGGAGTGTTTTCATGTACCTGCCGTTCACCTCAGCTGATCTTATCAATGGGAAAAATAACCCTTCTTATACCAAGAAACCCCAAGCTCTCATTGATCTACTGCAAACTATTATTCAGACTCATAACCCTATTTGGGCTGATTGCCATCTGCTGCTTATGCATCTTTTTAACACAGATGAAAGGCGGAGAATACTCCAAGCCACTTCTAATTGGCTAGAGGAGCATGTTCCTGCAGATTGCCAGAACCCCCAAGAGTATGGAAAAAGGGGTGTTCCTGGAAACCCCCACAGTCTGCCTGCCTGGGCCTGCAATGTGATCACTGTGAATTCTGTTGAGAAATAGGACGCTGGAAGAAAAAAAATGTCCACAGTTAACTGAGGAACAGGATGATCCTAAGCAGGAGGATCCAAATGAGTGTGAAGGGGCTCTGTACAATCTAATGGAAGGGCTACTGGACTAAAAGAAAGGGGGGCTGGACTCATATGCTCCCAAAGAGCCCATGGTCCAGACAACAGCCCTGTAACCCCCCATTGAAAGGAACAAGGCCAGTGCAGGGTTTGTGTGGCTTTGCACGCAACTTATACATGCTGTTGGAATTATTGCCAGCAACAGATAGTTGGTTCACTTAATTGGACTTAAAGAATACCTCCTTAGCATTAGACTGGCCTTGAAGGATCAAAAAGTATTTGCTTTTCAATGGAAGAAACCCAGAAGCAGGTGTAACCACTCAGTGCACCTGAACCCAGCTTCCCAGGGGCTCAGAAACTCTCTCATCATCGATGAGAAGGCATCAGCCCATGACCATCCCCCAGAAGCTTCTTGCTTGCATGCTGCCCCCGTACACTGATAACCTTCTATTGAGACACCGCACGGCAGTCAGGTGCGCAAACAAATGCCTTACTTTGGCACCTGGAGAACTGTGGGTATAAAGTGTCTAAAAGGAAAGCCCAGATTTGCCAAAAAGCAAATGCAATATCTGAGGCTTGCCATCTGCAAGGGGGAATGCGGCCTAGAAGCAGTGAGGAAGCAAGCAGCCTGCAAAGTAACAGAACCTGAGATGGAAAAGCAGGTGAGAGAGCTCCAAGGAGCGGTGGTTTTTGTAAACTGTGGATTTCCAAACTTTGCAATACTGACCAAACCCTTACACAGTGACAAAGAGGGGAGGGGAGAAGACAAGACACCCCTCGAATGGGGCAAAAGCTAAAAGTAAAACTTCTGTCAGCCCTGGCTTTGGGGTTAGCCGATTTTAACACAGCTTTTTCATGCTGTCAAAAAGAAAAAAAAAGGAAGAAGAAAAATGGCAATCAAAGATTCTAGCCTCAACTCTGGGAAGAATTTAAATATCAAAGACCTCACACAGAGGTGACTCTAATGAATGCCAAAAGACCTCATTGATAAGCCTGCCAAATGCCAGGGCCCCACTATGTGCAGTGGTTGTACCAGCCATACATGAGACCACTCGATTAGGTCAAGAGTCACTTGAAAAGATGCTGGGTCGGTACTTTTACATCTTTTTTTTTCTGAGATGGAGTTTTGCTCTTGTTACCCAGGCTGGAGTGCAATGGCGCAATCTCGGCTCACGGCAACCTCCGCCTCCTGGGTTCAGGTAATTCTCCTGCCTCAGCCTCCTGAGTAGCTGGGAATACAGGCACACACCACCATGCCCAGCTAATTTTTTGTATTTTTAGTAGAGACGGGGTTTCACCATGTTGACCAGGATGGTCTCGATCTCTTGACCTCGTGATCCACCCACCTCAG
Organism: Leontopithecus rosalia; assembly: GCA_028533165.1. Classification (NCBI taxonomy): domain Eukaryota; kingdom Metazoa; phylum Chordata; class Mammalia; order Primates; family Cebidae; genus Leontopithecus; species Leontopithecus rosalia. The sequence continues at coordinate 10,244 of JAPYYA010003583.1, read as the reverse complement.
CCTCCCAAAGTGCTGGGATTACAGGCGTGAGCCACCGTGCCCAGCCGGTACTTTTACATCTTACATTTATCAGCCTTAACTAAAACTGTGGCACAGTGATGCATTCATTACATGTCGGCAACATACCGTGAGGCAGGGTTCCAACTATTCTCCCTGGCATTCAAGCTTATGGAGCAGCTCTGTTTAAAGATCTCCAGGTGGACTTTACTGAAATGTCCAAGTGTGGGAGACATAAGTATTTATTAGTCCTGGTGTGCACATACTCTGAGTAGGACTGAAAAGGCCTGTGAAGTAATCTGTGCGCTGCTTCAAGATCTTATCCCTAGGTTTGGACTGCCAGTGCGCATCAGATCGACAAAGGACCAGCATTCATGGAGGATTTAGTCCAGAAAACAGCAACGGCCTTGGGTATCACCTGGAAACTACATGCTGCCTACCAACCTCAGAGTTCCGGAAAAGTGGAAAAATGAATCGGACCATCAAAAATGGTTTAGGGGAAGTGTGTCAGAAAACAAGATTAAAGTGGGTGCAGGCACTTCCCTTGGTATTATTCAAAATTAGAGGCACTGCCTTTAGGAAAAACAGGATATTCCCCTAATGAAGTCTTATATTATACACCCCCTCCCCTATTCTGGGCACTCCTAGGAACTCCTCGGGAGTGGGGAGAGATTGAGTTAGGATGCTAGTTACTAGCCCTAGGGAGAATCGCTTAGGATACCTCAACCTAAATAAGTAACAAATGTTCTGTAAGCCTTTTTCTCCCCAGTTCACCCTTTCTCACTAGGTAATCATGTGTGGATAAAGGACAGGAGTACAGCCCCTCTAAAGCCGCAATGGAAAGGACCTCAGACCTGATCCTGACCAATCCCACAGCTATGAAAGTAGAGGGAATCCCAGCCTGAATCCACCACAGCCGTGTAAAAATCAGCAACAGCTGAGACTTGGACCAAGGCAAGGACTGCAGAATCACCTTAAAAAGGACAACAAGCCTTTCTCCAGCCACGTCCCAGAAGCTGACTGGTCCACACATGGCTGAAGCATGAGGAGATTAATCGTGGGACTTGTTCTTAATATTTGGACTTATACAGTAGGAGCATTAACTAACTTTTAAGAAGGCCGTCAGTATGTACACCATGTAGGGTGTAAAAGTTACTGCCATTCTTTTGTCCTACAGTTCTTATAAATGTACAGGGGCACAGAAGGGTACCTGTTTATATAATGGTACTCAATATAAGGTGTGTAATCCATGAAATGGACAGATAAGTGGCCAATGGAGAAAACTATTAAGTATTATGGGCCAGCCACATAAGCAGAGGATAGTTTATGGGAATACCAGATCCCTATTTACATGCTCAACTGGATCATCCAGTTGCAGGCTGTTTTACAAATACTCACTAATGAAACGAGCAAAGTTCTGTCTCTCTTGGCCCGACAAGAAACTCAAATGAGAAACACAATTTACCAGAACCGGCTGGCCCTAGATTATTTGCTAGCGGCCGAAGGAGGAGTCTGTGGAAAATTCAATCTAACCAACTGCTGTCTGCACATAGATGACCAGGGGCAAGCAGTGGAGGATATTGTGTGAGACATGACCAAACTGGCACACATGCCTGTACAGGTGTGGCACGGATTTAACCCTGAGTCCTTATTTAGAGGTTGGTTCTCATCCTTGGGAGGATTCAAAACCCTCATCATAAGTCGTTATCATAATAATAGGTGTTTGTGGCCGGGCGCGGTGGCTCACGTCTATAATCCCAGCACTTTGGGAGGCCGAAGCAGGTGGATCACAAGGTCAAGAGATCGAGACCATCCTGGTCAACAAGGTGAAACACCATCTCTACTAAAAATACAAAAATTAGCTGGGCATGGTGGCTTGTGCCTGTAGTCCCAGCTACTCAGGAGGCTGAGGCAGGAGAATTGCTTGAACCCAGGAGGCAGAGGTTGCAGTGAGCCGAGATTGTGCCATTGCACTCCAGCCTGGGTAACAAGAGCGAAACTCCATCTCAAAAACTAATAATAATAATAATAATAATAATAATAGGTGTTTGTTTGCTGCTCCCTTGTCTACTCCCCCTGTTCCTTCAGATGATTAGGGGATTCATCACTGCTCTACTTAGCCAAAAATGACATCACAAGTATATTATATGAAACACTATCAGTTTCTTCAGAAAATCTGGAAAGTGAGAATGAAAGTGAGACCTCTCACTAATATTATAAAATGGTGAGGGTCTCAAAGTGGGGAATGAGGAAGGAGACCCAGAGATTTGGGATTCCCTCCCCCTCTGTCTTCCACTGTGCATCTCAATAGAAGAGAGAGTAGGCCTCCTGAATCTCTTTCCTGAAAACAACAGGCTAGGCCTTGGGGAAACTCTCCAGAAGGCACTATTTTTACTCAAAACAAGATCAAACCAGAAACCTTTTCACATGTAAGTCCTAAAACCGTAAACCAGAACCCTTTTATATGTGATTCCTGAAACTGTAAACGGAGACCTTTTCACATGTGAGTCCTAAAACTATGAATCTAAGGTTCTTCTATGTGTAACATCTAAAGTATAAGCCTATATAAAAGCTAAACCTCCCTTTGTTAAATGAGCTTGGCTGTTAGGCACATATGCCACCTTGCTCCCAGCTGAAATGAAGTCCTTCCTCCTGTATTCAGTGTCGGAGAGATCCTTTCCTGTGGTCGTTCCTGCTACAGTGTGAGAGGAACATGAACTTTGGGGGGGCCAAGGGAAGAATAATATAATTTTGCTCTGTGTCCCAACCAGAACTCATGTGGAATTGTAATGGGGAATGTCAAAGTTGGGGCTTGGTGGAAGGTGATTTAATCATGGTGGACAGTGAGGGCTGGAAGTGGGGATATGGTGAGAAATAGAGTTCATGGTGGAGGTGGGGGTGAAACATGGGGCTGGAGCACAGATCTTTCTCAAGCAGTTACACACTATCAACTTAATGCTGTCTGTGTGATAATGAGTTCTCCTAATAAATGAATACCATCTTGCTGGGGTTTGGACTTGCATTGGGTCTCTGTTCCAATTTTGTTATTTTTCTGGAAAAATCTTCCCTTTGGATTGAGAAAGTTTACCCAATGCCCATATCATTATTGTATCTTGAAATAAAGAAACTCCCACTTAAACTAAGGGACTCACAGGCCAAAGGGACTGTATTCTTGTCCTGTATGAGACTCTGAATCTTTTACATTTCAGTTACTGCTGGGTAAGTTAAAACTTCTGGAAAATTTTGAAAAGACTTGTTTGTATTTTGCCCTGTGAGAAGAACATAAGATGTGGGGGTGTCGGGGTCAGAATAATATGGTTTGGCTGTGTTTCCCAATGAAAACTCATGTGGAATTGTATTCCCAAATGTTGGAAGTGGGGCCTGGTGGGAGGTGATTTAATCATGGAAGGGATGGTGGTGGGAATGGAAGAAAAAAAGTGGGGAGGGTGGGGAGGAGTAGGCTGGCTGTATGGTGGTGAGAGGGCGGTGGGTGGTAGGAAGGGGAACTACCCTCCTTCAGAGGCAGAGCCTCATGAAAAACCTTTACTATGGTGGTGCACCTGTGGCTTTCCAGAGCTTAGTCCCATGGCTACTCTCATGGGCTGGGCTGGTGTTGCATGCCTGTAGCTTTCCACACTGAGAGTGCAAGCTGTTGGTCAGTCTATGAATCTGGGATCTGGAGGATGGTGTCCTATGCATGGGGGCTCCAAGCCCATACTTTATTTCTCTCCTGCCCTAGTAGAGGTTTTCCACGAGGCTCAGCCTCTGCAATGGGCTTCTTCCTGGAAACAATTGGGGGGTGGGAGGAGTATGGGGGTGGATATTTCACCAATGGTTAAGCACCATCTTCTTGTTGCTTACCTTGTGGTAGGGACTTCTCATGAGATCTGGTTGTATTACAGGTTGTGGCATCTCTTTCCTCTCTCTGTCTTACTCCTAATTCTGCCATACGAAGAATCTTGTTGCCTCTTGGTCTTCTGGTATGACTGGAGGCTTCCTGAGTCCTCTCAGAAGGAGCAGCCTCTATAATTCCTTTAATGCCTGGAGAACCAAGAGCCAGTTCAACCTCTTATTGAATACCACATAAAAAATTAGTGCTGTGAGGCCAGGCATGGTGGCTCACGCCTAAAATCCCAGCACTTTGGGAGGCCGAGGCGGGTGGATCATGAAGTCAAGAGATCAAGACCATCCTGGTAAACATGGTGAAACCCCATCTCTACTAAAAATACAAAAAATTAACTGGGCATGGTGGCACATGCCTGTAATCCCAGCTACTCTGGAGGCTGAGGCAGAATTGCCTGAACCCAGGAGGCGGAGGTTGCAGTAAGTCAAGATCATGCCATTGCACTCCAGCCTGGGTAACAAGAGTAAAACTCCATCTCAAAAAAAAAAAAATTCAAAAGTTAAGTAATATATAGTAAAAAAAAAAAAAACCAACTTCCTCCCACTTTACTCCCAGAGGTAACTGATGTTACAAAATCTTTGTGTCTTTTAGAGTCACTATATGTATCTACAAAATAAAACACAGGAAACAGCCATAATAAAATAATACGGTCTAAAAGGAATTCAGTCCCACAAAATATTAGGTCAAATTTATTGTGAGATAATGAAAAATATATTTTTGTTAAACTATTTCTCTTGCAAAAAGTACAAAATGATTGTGAAACTTACAGCACACACTACTGACTAGTGAATTAAGTAACCTCATGTATTGTAAGGCAGTGACTTCTACGTCCCCTTCTCCATCTCATTATTACAAGTCATGTAAAAAGTCTCCTTTGTTCTATAACTTCTCAAACACGTGCGATTGGAATTTTAAGTTGTTGTCAAACTGGCTAATGTAAAATGTAATTCTATTCTAGGTTTACTGGCCTTTCCCTGATTGCCAATATTAAGCATTATATAACTGATGTTTTTATATTATATTTCATATAATATCTGTATCCTGGGGAGCTCCAGAAGCTGGCGTGGTAGGAACAAATCAGGATTGCCACTCTCAGTGCAGGCGCAGAGGGTGAGTCCAAGCCGCATTTCCAGATGGATCTTTGTTGCCCACAGAACAGGGAAATTCCCAGGTGTAGGAGAGACACAGGATGCCAGCACAGCTGTTTCAGCTGGCACAGCCATTTCTACTGGTGCTGCAATGCAGCGGCACTCTGCACAAAACACACTTGTTTGGGTGCCCTGTTAAACCTGCAATCTGAGATTTGGGAGGGCAGATTAGCATATCCATCTAATTAAATGGGACTAGGACAGTGAGCCAGACCAGGAGATTCCCGGGAAGCCACGTTTGAGTTGGCACAGTGGGTCACTGCACGGGAAATCACACAAACCCTGGTGCCCTATCAGCAAGCGACTGAAACACCTGGGAGAGGGTCACAATTCAACATTAAAAAAAAACCTAACAAAAAGAAAAGAAAAAAAGGGTTCTGAAGGAGGGAACCAGGTGATCAGGCTTGGTGGGTCCTACCCCCACAGGGACAAAAAAAATGGCGATTCCATATGCTCAGGATTGAGAGTTTAACTGCGGGCACAGCTGAACCCAGGATGGTGTAGCTCGGTGGTGGAGGGGCGTCTGCCATTACTGAGGCATTCCACCCCTACTAAGGTACACTCCCATTGCTGACGCAGCCTGCCGTTGCTGAGGAAACCCGCCATAACAGAGAGATTCCGCCAATACAGAGGCAACAGAGCAGAGTCCACAACAGCAGGGCAGAGCCCATGGCAACAGGGCGGACACCCATGGCAGCAGGGTGGAGCCCACGGCAACAGGGAAGACCCCACGGCAGCAGGGTGGAGCCTCGGCAGGCAAATAGTGACTAAACTGCCTCCTAGCTGGGCAAGACAGTGCAACAAATACCCATAAAGAAAGCCATAACTCCCGGAGAAAGAGCATCAGAGGAAAAAAAGGGGTTTTATGAGTTCTGCTGCAGCAGACTTAAAAGCACCTGCCTAACAGCCCTGAATGAATACTGGAGCTCACAGCTCAGCACCTCCGCTCCAATAAAGTACAGACCATCTCCTCAAGCAGCTTCCTGACCCCTGTATATCCAAAAAGTCACCTCAAAAAGGACTGATCAGACTGACATTTGGTGGGGATCATTCTGGGACAAAGATAGCAGAAAGAAACTGGTAGCATCCCTCACAGTTCTGCAGCTGCTACAGGTGTACCCCAGATAAGCAGGGCCTGAAGAGGACCTCATCAGTCATACAGCAGAGGGACCAGACTGTTAGAAGGAAAACTAAGTAACAGAAATACTTCATGATCAACAATCTGGGTGTCCATTCAGAGACCCATTCAAAAAGTCAGCAACTACTCAGACGACAGGTGGATAAACCCACAAAGATGGGAAGAAACCAGTGCAAAAAGGAGAAAAACACCTGAAACCAAAACACATCACCTCCTACAAAGGAGAAAACTCCCAACCAGCAAGGGAACAAAGCTGGACGGAGAATGAGTGTGATGAAATAATGGAATCAGACTTCAGAAGGTGGGTAATGAGAAACTTCTGTGAGCTAAAACAACATTTTTTAAATCAATGCAAAGAAACTAAGAACCTTGAAAAAAGATTTGAAAAAAGAATTGAGAAAAATGATAACAAGAATGGACGACTTAGAGAGGAATATAAATGAATTGAAAAAGCTGTAAAACACAACACGAGAACTTCGCAAAGCATGCACAAGTTTCATCAGCCAAATTGACCAAGCAGAAGAAAGAATATCAGAAGTCGAAGATCAACTCAATGAAATAAAATGAGAAACCAAGATTAGAGAAAAAAGCACAAAAAGGAATGAACAAAGTCTCCAAGAAATGTGGGACTATGTGAAGAGACCTAACCTACATTTGATAGGTGTACCAGAATGTGATGGAGAGAATAAATCCAAGCTGGAAAATACTCTTCAGGATATTATCCAGGAAAATGTCCCCAACCTAGCAAGCCAATACTGAAGTCCAGGATATATAGAGAACACCACAAAAATATTCCACAAGAAGAGCAACCCCAAGGCACATAATCGTCAGATTTACCAGGGTTGAAATGAAAGAGAAAATGCTAAAAGCAGCCAGAGAGAAAGGTCGGGTCACCCACAAAGTAAAGCCCATCAGAATCACAGCAGATCTCTTGGCAGAAAATCTACAACCCAGAAGAGAGTGGGGGCCAACATTAAACATCATTTAAAAAAAGAAATTTTGACTGGGTGCAGTGGCTCAAGCCTGTAATCCTAGCACTTTGGGAGACCGAGGCAGGTGTATCACGAAGTCAAGAGATCAAGACCATCCTGGTCAACATGGTGAAAGCCTGTCTCTACTAAAAATACAAAAAATTAGCTGGCCATGGCAGTGCATGCCTGTAATCCCAGCTACTCAGGAGGCTGAGGCAGGAGAATTGCCTGAACCCAGGAGGCAGAGATGCAGTGAGCTGAGATCATGCGATTGCACTCCAGCCTGGGTAACAAGAGCGAAACTCCACGTGAAAAAAAAAAAAAGAAAAGAACTTTCAACCCAAAATTTCATATCCAGACAAACTGAGCTTCATAAGTGAAAAAATAAAATAAAATCCTTCGCAAACAAGCAAGTACTCAGAGATTTTGTCTGAGTACCACCAGGCCTGCTTTACAAGAACTCCTGAAAGAGGCACTACACATAGAAAGGAACAACCAGTACCAGCTATTCCAAAAGCATACCAAATGCTAAAGAACATCAACAAAATGAAGAAACTCCATCAACTAACGGGCAAAACAGCCAGCTAGCATCAAAATGGCAGTATCAAATTCACACAAAACAATATTAATCCTAAATGTAAATGAGCTAAATGCACCAATCAAAAGACACAGACTGGCTAGTTGGATAAAAACCAAAACACATCGGTGTGCTGTAACCAGGAAACCCATCTCACAGGCAAGGATACACAAAGACTCAAAATAAAGGGATGGAGGAAGATTTACCAAGCAAATGGAGAGCAAAAAAAAGCAGGAGTTGCAATTCTCATCTCTAATAAAATAGACGTTAAAGCAACAAAGATCAAAAGAGACAAAGACGGTCATTATATAATGGTAAAAGGATTGATACAACAAGAAAAGCTAACAATCCTAAATATATATGGACCCAATACAGGAGCTCCCAGATACATAAGGCAAGTTCTTAAAGACTTACAAAGACACTTAGACTCCCACACAATAATAGTGGGAGACTTTAACACTCCACTGTCAATATTAGACAGATCAACCAGACAGAAAATTAATAAACATATCCAGCACTTGAACTCAGACCTGAAACAAGCAAACCTGATAGATATTTATTTACAGAACTCTCCACCCCAAATACACAGAATATACATTCTTCTCAGCACCACATCACACCTACTCTAAAATTGACGACATAATTGAAACTAAAGCACTCGTCAGCAAATGCAAAACAACTGACATAATAACAATCTCTCAGACCATACTGCAGTCAAGTGAGAACTCAGAACCACACAGCTTCATGGAAACTGAACAACTGGCTCTTGAATGTTGACTGGATAAACAATGAAATGAGGAACGATCCAAGATGGCCAATCGCTAACATCTCAGGATTGCAGCTTGCAGTGAAAGCTCACAGAACTAGAGGACGCCACACTTTCAGACAAATTCTGGTCGCTCAGGAGCAGAAGATTCCCAGTGGAGGAGCCACGTGGCACAGCGGTTTCGCTGGCACCTCCGCATGGCAGCTCTCGGAGCTGAGTAGGTGGGGCCGGCTCCCCTTCTGACAGAGGTTTGGAGGAGCCATGCAGGTCCCTCCGGGACTCCTGAGGCCGGTGCAGCAGTTGTGCCGGCACCTCGGTGCAGAGTGAATGCGACTGGTTCCCCTTCTGACCGAGGTTTGGAGCTCCGGGAAGGCAGAGTCGCCTATTATGGACACAAGAAGGAAGCCAGACAGGAGAAGCCTGGGCAGAAAAACACCATCAGTCTTAACGCCACTATTCTAGCCCTGGGAACTAACATCTTGGATGTCCACTCAAGAGACCTACTGAAAGCTGGTAATTTCAAAGACGACAGGAGGATAAATTTACAATGATGGGAAGAAACCAGCGTAAAAAGGCTGAGAACACTCAAAATCAGAACCCCTCTCCCTCTAAAGATGATCATAGTTCCTCATCAACAATGGAACAAGGCTTCATGGAGGAGTACATACCAATAACAGAATCAAACTTCAGGGTATGGATAAAAAGAAACTTCCATGAGTTAAAAGAACATGTTGTAGCCCAAATGTAAAGAAACTAAGAACTTTGAAAAAAGGTTTGACGAAATTCTAACGAGAATAAACAACTTAGAGAGGAATATAAATGAATTAATGGAAATGAAGAATACAATACAGGAACTCCGAGAAGTATGCACAGGTTTAAACACTCAAATTGTTAAAGCAGAAGAAAGGATATCAGAGGTCGAAGTCCAACTTAATGAAATGAAACAAGAAGACAAGATTAGAGAAAAAATGATAAAAAGGAATGAGCAAAGTCTCCAAGAAATGTGGGACTATGTGAAAAGTCCAAATTTACATTTGATAGGTGTACCTGAATGCAATGGAGAGAAAGAATCCAAGCTGCAAAATACCCTTCAGGATATTATTCAGGAAAATTTTCCTAAACTAGCAAAGCAGGTCAACATTCAACACCAGGTAATACAGAGAACACCACAAAGATATACCTCAAGAAGAGTAACCCCAAGGCACATAATCGTTAGATTCACCAGGGTTGAAAAGAAGGAGAAAATACAAAGGGCAACCAGAGAGAAAGGTCAGGTTACCCACAAAGGCAAGCCTATCAGACTTACAGCAGATCTCTCAGCAGAAACTCTACAAGCCAGAAGAGAGTGGGGGCCAATAGTCAACATTCTCAAAGAACAGAACCTTCAGCCCAGAATTTCATATCCAGCCAAACTAAGCTTCACAACTGAAGGAAAAATAAAATATTTTATGAACAAGCAAGAACTCAGAGATTTTATTACCACCAGGCCTGCTTTACAAGAGCTTCTGAAAGAAACATTACACATAGAAAGAAACAACCAGTATTAGCCTTTCTAAAAATATACCAAAAAGTAAAGAGCACCAATATAAAGAAGAATTTACATCAACGAATGGATAAAACAGCCAGTTAACAACAAATGGCAGTAACCCTAAATTTAAATAGACTAAATCCCCCGTTCAAAAGACACAGCCAAAACCCAACAGCATGTTACATCCAGACCCGTTTCACATGCAAGGATACACA